>JABUQX010087626.1:2500-34154 GCA_015478945.1 Trachelipus rathkii
TATAATAAAAAAAAGTGCAATGAACAACGATCCACTAATGCCACATCAGCAATCATTTATCTACACGAATATATCACACTCACCGCTGAATCCGAGATACTATGGCAGCTCGGTTACATCCGATTTCACACTGCAGGAAGATCTATTTGTCGAGAAACACGTCTTAATTTTTATCTAGATCAATTTTTGCAAATACAAAAGTTATTGCATGAATACCCTAAATCTCATCCACTTTTTTAATCCATAATCAAACTTTGATATTAACATAAAATACGATACTTCACCATTTCTACACAGTTGTTAGACAAAATACTTAGTTTTTTCGCTATATTATTGTAACACTCGAGTCTTATGCTAATTTGTCACATCTAACCTCTTTCATCTTCACAATGTACTTAATGCGCAACCACTTCTTAATTATAACAGTGCATCCTACTTTCCAGTCCATCCCTATCGAGATTTACTCGATGAATTTCTCACACACTTAGTATATGGTCCTATCAGTGGCCATAAACAAGTTCTGCATCTTATGTCTTATCTCGCCGGATATGCCAGTTGTCGTCCACTATAATAGCTAAAGCTATTAATGACATGAAGAATCATTTTTCCATGTGTAAGAATTAGTGAAGAATCAGTCATTCACAAGTAAATGAGTCTCTTGCCAGTTTATATGGTACACGAAATGATATGGAGAAACAGTCTTTAGGATAAGAAAACTAATAAATATTAGCTACTAAATAAGCCATTAAGTATCACAATTGTTAGAGTAACATTAAATCCTAAAGATATACACCGATTAGCAAAAGAATGAATTATTTTAGCTCTGGAGTACATTAGCTTTTCGCTGCGAACTAATACTCGGATGTTTAGCGTTGTTTCGATAAATAAAGAGTAGTATACAATAAAAAAGAAATAACTTTCGTATTCGTGCATAATAATTTTTTGACATACCAACCTGATCGTCATACTCATTTACAACATTAGCTCCTTTATAATCAATTATTACGAAAACTCTACAGCCAATAATGTCACCTTCAATAAAAATCCAGTGACACAAAACACAAAATAAAAATCGCATCATGCTGTCGTCTATTAGAGAAGAGCAACTGTAAGACCGCTTACATATTCTGTGAAGTATTCCTATCAGTCTTATCTTTCGTTTATCTCTGCATCTGCGAATCAAAGACTTAAAAGAAAAACTAATACAGAGAACAATAGCTCAGCCTCTACTCCTATATTGTTGCAACATCAAATTGCGACATCTATTGCCAGACGCTTATTCTCACATAGTTATGTACCTACTAAATATTCAATTAGTATAAGATCTATGCTAATTATAATGATAAATAATGACACTACACAAGCATATATATAATATAGTTATAGTATACCTTATCATAGCTACTATAGCAGAGATATATCTATCAGTATTAACTATAATGATCTCAAGGAATTATAATATATAGTAAAATGAATCTTTACGAATATATTAATGGGCTATATCTTATTGGTATAATTATTTACTTATCTTACATATATACACACCGACTCGTCAAAGCTAGCCATAGCCTTATATATAGAATCATCAAGCGCAGTAGGCGCCCCCTGATTAATAATATGTGTAAATTACATAATAAGAATAATAATTGTAAGGCTACGAAAATAGAAAAATTTACTCCCTATAAATAATTATATATAAGATGAAATAAACTTAATATAATTATATCTTAACATCTTTAAATAGTCCTATATAAAAACCTACTATATACTTATTATATGCTAGGATTAGTCTAGATTTACTTCTTTGAAATAAATAAAATAATAATGATGCAGGAATAATCATAAAAGTGTAAAATATATCTAGTATGTTAATACTAAGAAAATAGTAGTAATATATATAGTACCAATTAGATATAAATTAAATTATATCAGCAGTCCCACAGTGGCTAAAACAATATCAATTAAAGATATATACGATAGATTCGGCATATAATTACATATACACATGCACAGGAGGTTCTAGTTGACATATTAGAATATAGATGTATGATATATTTATATAGTTATCCAATATATGATAGCTGCAAGAATCACTATACTTATAGTGCGTCTGGTATAGTAATAGAGAAACTCCCAAATTATCAATAACTTATATATTCTATATATCATCCTTATATTATTACACGTAGATACAATATTAAATCGTAAATTACTAGTAGCCTGGCAATCTCCAGTGTACCTGAACAGCTCCTAAAAGAAAGAGCATTTGGCTCTGCGAATTCCAACCTACTATTATAAGTATCTACTATAAATAATCACAGGGATCCATTATGTCACGTAGTTAGCAGCCAAAGAATTAGTATAGGTTTATAATCAATAACAAATATATGTTATTTATTTTAGAATGAGGTTTAATAGAGCGTACGCTACTTAGCGATCTTATAGATAACATATAGTAGTATATCTGTAACATAATCTCGCGGTTAATACCATGAAACTCGTAGTTAGCATATATAACAAATAGGTGTAGTATATATTAAGAATGTATTCAGCATATACGTACGCCTATACACAGACTATCACAGCCGCTAGTAGCTGATCAGTAATAAATATATATTTCACGTGATATAACTCGTAAATTAACTAAGGATCATGTATATAATGACATATAAATACAAGGCCAGTAGTGCAGAGTTCCGTATAGGAAAGAATCTATATTTATATCCAAACATATAGGTATATATAATGATTAGATAAGTATACCATAAGGTAATAATACCTACTTCTCGTAAGTAGTAAATAAGCTAGCATACTCACTATGCAAAGGTGGATGTTAAGGAAATTAGTATGTTAATGTACTGTGAGTATTGTATTCCTAATAATAATATATTCACTATATATTCTGACGTAAGTAAGTAACATAGGTACCAGGCACGCATGTGCTCATACAAATGAGCAGCCACTACGTGGCCTGAATAATTAGAACATGTGCATCATTGATACACTGAATATATATGTTTCAAATGTCAAAGAAAAATTTGATTGGTGAAATGAATAATCAACTAATATGGATACACCCAAATGCATTCGACACATACACTCACACACACATACAGAGTAAAAATTCGGAATGTCTTTGCATTGCTCCTAATATTGTGCGTTGAAAAGGACAGTGACATAACACAATATCACCACAGACTACTAGAAAGAGATTTCACAGCTATCTGAACACCCCAAGCTCATTAATTATGTTATCTGCCTAATGAAGGGAGATGACTGCAGATCTATACAGTACCGCGCCCTGATTAACGCTTTAGAAGAGTTATAGGTCCGTAAGAGTCTCAACAAAGGATACTCCCGCACGAACAGCGGTACGCACATGCGAATCAGATCAATGAAGATATGATGAACACGATTGCGGGAGTATGTTGAGCGACGAGCATAATAATAAAATTTGCAGAAATGGTGAGGAGGTCTACGTATAAACATATAAAGTTGACTGTAGAGATATTATAGTAGTTATGGCCAATACCGGAGGCGTGCATAGTATCACTACTTATAATGATAAAGGCGCTTCGTCTGTGGAGGAATAACCACTCACCATGTTCGGTCTATATGTTTTCTGTAGTATTCACTTCCGTCCTAATTCACTCGTCAGCATCTGACTTGCCAACAAGATCGAAAAGCCCTCCGTTAGTGCATAGAGGCAGGATTAGTATAAATACATAATATGATAAGTGATGTAGGTCAGGCCTAAAATAGTATATTCGTATAAAAAATAGGCTATCCGGGTAAGTGTACCTGAACTAAACATCCTGAGAAGAGGAGGCGGTTCCATTTGTGCCTTACTCTGTCACTAATTCATTGTCCAAGTTTACCTAAACATGAGAGGAGCCAACATAAATAATAATTGTTTCTTACGGGATATAGGATGTAAGCGAATGATAAATTTATTGTAATACTAGACTGATTAACCATTATGACATATTTTAGAATTAATAAGGTTATTAAGCTCTCTCACGCAGATCCTACAGCCCTCGTGACAACCATGAAACTAACATTAGTAGGGGCTCTCTAGGGCTGGTGTTTTAGAAGAGTATAGCCAGAATTTAGCACCTACCTCAGCGATAACCGCAATGCCGATTCCTCATGGTCAAGCTATAGCTGTAAAGAATATTATTCTATTATATTGTTTGATATTTATGTGATGATTTTGTTGCTGTCAGTAAAGACACAGATTATCTGCTTCCTATCACTTCCCCTATGTTAGATGCCGTCAGTTATAATCACGGAGTATAATCATCTTGTATATTCTCGGTTAAGTTCTATATAAATTGTATGCTTTTTTACAGGCTAACATTAGGCATCGCACCACGCATGGATAGAATATTGCCTCATGAGTCCAAGCAAATAATGGTAGGAAGAGAAGGATAATTAGCCAGTTGTTTTCTCGCCTACTGCGACTAAAGAGACGATATCGCTAAAGCGTGCTTTGACTTATACCGATGTTACAGAAATTTATACACAGTTATCTTATCACCACGTCATTTGCCAATCACTGCGGTCGAGTAATTATGGGAGGTGTTCTACCACCAGTGAAAGAAACGTATCCAATCCTTGCCAGCGAAACTCGGTGTCCAGAGCGCGCACGAGTATTGTGTTGAGAAAACGAGAAACATCTGTAGCACTATGGCCTATTCTCTTCGAACAGCGAGACTGAGATGGGCAGTACACATTTGATTCGAACTTCAAGGCTCACCTGTGTTCTGCACTTTGTGTATAATCTTCGGACTTTACGCGAAGACACTTTATGCCGTATGGTACACGGTGGGGGACCCCCCCACGTAAGTTTGAGACTTCCGACCACATCCAAAGCACCCTACGGGGGTCCAGTTGGTTTGTTGGTCTCTACTACCTCTATGGAGAAAGGTTACCCTCCCTAATAATGTATGCCATTCCACCATCCTTTATTTAATATCTCTTTGCTTATTCATCTTTCAATCCAAACGAAGTTTGTAAACATTTACAAACTAAATAATACGGTTTATAATGAACACAATCATCTAGCCCCTGCGCCCCACCCTACACTCTAACCTGGTACTTGCTGTATTCTTCTCTACACCTGAGTCTTGCGAATTCCCATTCGTCCCGGCAAACCCCAAACCCAGTCCCACGCCCGCAATCCCGTAAAGTCCCCCTAATGTCGTACTCATTCTCTTACTCAACGCCACCCCCTCCAGAATGTCACAGACATGTTCATCCGAGTATTACATACATCCGCTCCTCCAAACTCTACTGACACAAGAACACCTCTAGTAGCACTCGAAACCCTAGGAGTTGAAGACCCTCCAGTCCATGATGAGGATTCCCATTCTCCGTAAAGCCTGCTAACCCGAAATCAAAGTTCCTTCTTCAGGGCCTTAAAACGTCTCAGCGATTCGAAAAAAGCTCCAGTGATGGATATCCTACTGATATTCACTTCCTGATCGCGTCGACTTTGGAATTGGAATCTAACAGAGATTAAGTAGTCTGTAGGAAAGGCTACTGACCATAATTGACAACAGGCCACCATAATTCCAGTTCGATGGATTGGGCACGATAAAAAAGGAGGTATTTGGCGATTCAGCGCTCAACGCCCAAGATTTTTGACAGAGGGCAGAGACGAAAAACGGCTTCATTCCGCAACTGAACAAGTCAAGGTGCACATGACATATCTGATTTTTAGGAGTTTAAATATGCACAGGGATGCATATGTTAGAAAGTGTGTCTACTCCTAGGCGTATCAAGCCCCTAAAAAAGAAATTTAACCTATTGTTGTAATTTCCCGCAGTTTACCGCCGACGGAAATGGAAGGTCCCAGACGAGAACAACCACAAAATATAACCGCCTGTAGGCTCGCTGGAAGATATTAGTGGCCAAGTTCTCGATCCCTTTTTTCTCTTAAAAAGCACTCTCTGATAGTTCATATCCGGTTGCGGCTTAGAGTCAAACAAATGCAACGCTAACTGAGAGCAAGCCCACAGATGAGAATATTTCAATAGCAAATAGAGTTGAGAGTTTCCAGTCTAGAGAAAGGGCAGCTTACCAGTTCCTTTATTCCCTCGACCCAGACTGCTCATATCAATCAGCACTCGGTCTACTGGTATAATCCCCTCGAAGGAAGATCAATACACTAATAATAGATTTGAAGAAAAATATGACACCGTAGGAAACACTGCGAAATAGAGCCCAAATAAGCGAGGGGATACAAATATCATATAATTCATCCAAGACGCAAATAAGCTATCACCACTAAGTAGATAAAAAAAACACTACACCCCCCTATCGAGAGCCGGCCCCTCACAGAGTAAAACTGAGTGGACCCCAAACGCACAGAATATAGCTCACTCAGTATTGCTTACCAACCTCGAAAAAGAGGCTCACCAATCTGTGTCATAAAAAGCGCCACTTTGTAAAAAGAGGTTGTAAAGCTAAGGCGGTATAATCCAGCGAAATGTGTTACAGATTTAAGGAACGAAATATCCCAAAGGTAATTCCACGTTCCTGTCGTAAGCCAAATTTTCCAAGGCTCACACAAAACAGAAACACCAAGAACCATACCCACCAGGTTGCAGAGAAAACGCTATACTCTGCCCAAATGTCGAAATCATGGTTCTAAAACTTTTTACAAGACGGGGTCCCGCAATGTTCGAGCACGAGACTTACTGTTCTCCAACAGACAATATTGAAGTTTGTGAAGATCACCAGCATTGAACAGGCATCTCAAACAGCCGAGTAGTTCCAAGAAACCAGTTCTCCAGTTAAGTTATACAGAGTGTACGGCGTCAGCGAACCAGTTAGCGCTCTTTGCGCTTGCTCTCCAAACTCGGATAATTCTTCCAGTTTGGCGATTAACGGAATTACAACCCCAAGCCCTGTAGATCCAAATGAAAGAAATAGAACAGAATATCGCATCCAGATTCCTCCTCGTTATATAAAATCCACAAAAGGCTGACGCCGCACACCGGTATGGATATAACCAGCGACGCGACCTGATAGTAAAAGATCAATACATCAGTCGCCACTGAAAGTATGTCAAGACCAATGGGCCACCCAACGCATATTTGCTATTATGCCAATGGCAGCTTTTGATACCTCTCCAAATGAAACATAAGCTATGGGTAAAATAGCAGTGTCCATATAAGTATGATCTTCACACATTATCGTCTGTTTGAGAGAAGTCTGAGGTAAGTAACGCACTCCTTGTTCAAGAACATCGATTCAGGTTCTCAGTTCTCCTGAGTATTAAGCTCATCTCACAGTGATACGTCGGGTACACCAAACGTAATGAATGGAACCCTCGGCAATGGCAGCATAAGGCTATAACCGCCCCAACGCATCCGCGTACCACTCAAGAAGAGCGACGAATACATATGCAAGTTATGGTCTTTCCACATAAAACGGCAACGGACTGTGGTTGAAGATCTATTCGCACAGACGACGAAGAATAATTTCTATATAGATCGCTTCCACACAGTTAAACTAAGGAGTTATTCGCTAAAATCGGGAGTATGTGAGAGGCTAACAGCCTGCGAAATTCTTGTTAAAGTCGCAATAATTAGATTTCACGACGTTAGACGAGATTATATTCGCTTCTAAGAATACTCAGGATGAGCGGAGCTTTACACAAATTAATGTCTACGAGCTTGAACAACAGGTAAAAGCTTAGTAACGAGGCCATTTTTGTATGCCCTGTACCTACGAAGTAATTCTTAATAATTCCCCATCGAATCTAAGCTGTGCGCACTACTTGGCGACCACAACGGCGTTGACACCGCGCTGCTTAGAAGACTCTACATACAGAATTTGTCTACTCCTTCCGCTGCGAGATATCGATCTCCACGTATTCTAGTTAAGAGCAAACGGATAGTCCGTATTCCCGACACTTAATTCAACATCCTCCGCTTAATGTAATTCATAGGAAGGACCCTAGAAGAAATGAAATATAGGGCAGTATCCGAGCCTCCCAAGTGAGTCACTTATAAAGGAGTGAGCGCCACAGACTCCGCTCATCGTATTTCTCAATGCTTCCTATACCCACAGCTTTTGGACGGATATAGGTTTGGCGAGATTGAGCATTGGAAAGCACACTGACGAACTCGCAACGTAACTGAACCGTCTTAGGTCTTGGGGAGGCATGAAAACCCAAGTCCCATGCCCAAATCAGATAATCGATCGCTACCCATTCTCCGCAAAAATCACCCGAGACATGTAATATGAAGCGGGACCAGTTGTAAAACATCCATAAGGGAATTACTGGAAAAGTTGCTCCAAATCAAGGCACATTAGCCGAATATCATCGAATCCCATATTGAAAATCGATGTCGTAACAACCCCAATAAATTCTCAAAAAGACAATACCCTTCTGAGAAAGCCGTGTGTCATCTACAATTCACTTGCTTCCCTATTGCCATTGAACAATCTATGCCCCTCCTACATCTTGAGGAATTAGGCTCCTTGTGTCCAAGACGGGAATTTCCACAACGGCTACTCACTAAGTAAAGTATGACTATACGTAAAGAGATCATTGCTCTTCTATTAACCTAAAGACTCACACCCCACTACACAGTTTGTTAGCATTTTGAGTTGAATGATTCAACTTATTCCTGCTTCATGGTTGAAAGCTCTTGTCACCTGACAAGCTGTAACTTCACTGCACCATAAGGGACGCGTGGGCGAGTCTCTTGAAAGATCAGACTCCCATAAGCAATATAAAACCGGAGCGGGAGCCTAATATAGCTCTCTGTTTTATAAATAAAGAGAATCTGACTACCCATAGCGCCACCCAGGATTTTGATTCTCCCTCACCTACTTGACTCGCGGAACCCACGCCTCAAGCCTAGTCATGCAACAATCCCGTAAACTACAGAATCGCATAGTTTAAAGTTGAATTCTCTCCCCGCCTTCTGCCATGAGTTATGGTTTGGAGAGGCTGGACAAATAGAGTATCGTACGCATTTGTAGATAATGAGTAATTCCCTGCTCCCTACCCCGTAATCATGTCACCGTCATTTCTATAGATAGTATAAGGTCCAGACCATGCTTCTACTATCCTCTACGATAGGTGTGAAAGATGATCCTACGGATTACATAATCGTCGGAGTTCTCTGACAAACATCACGAAGCACTTTGATTTACATATGTTTATTAGGCTTTGTAACACAGTTTACTCTTTCGAAATTAGAATAAACAAATTGTGACACCACAAAGTTAATATCGCTACAAATTTCCATGATAGTTTGAATAGCTAAAAGAAATGTCATGGGTGAACCGACGGTTCATATATATTTCATACATTGCCCTATCAGAGTGTTCTATTAGATACAATTGAGCTCTCTATGTAACTGGGCGCGTCTAATATTAGAGTGGGTTGAACTTGAAGAGGGAAGTTGAGACGTGGGTCTCGCGAGGAGGGCGGAACAAAACTCCTGGGCCAGGGATGCATACACAAGAGATTTGTGTCTGGACGTCTTTTAAGGGAGGAGTTTTCAATGTATTTGGGGAAAAGAAGCCTTCACCATGACTCATGGCGAGATAAGTTGAATTCAACCCAATCCAACTTGTTATGTTGGTTTGGTTGGTTAATAGAAGAGCATTCGTAATGCTTATATTTATTAGTGAGAGCAGTTTCAGAATCCGCTTGGCCAAGCAAGAAGATTCAGAAATGTGGGAGGGGCATAGAGTTGTTTCCATGAAATGGGAAGGAAGGTTCCAGAAAGGGTATTGCTTTTTGAGAATGATGGGTTACGACATCAGATGTGTCCCATTGCGGATTCGATGAGATTGCAAGGTCTAGATTCTGGAGAATTTCCAGACTTATTCATGCGGTGTTTTGGGAAACTTGGGTAGTTTGATTGGAGAATAATGGGGACCTCTGGGTCCATCTTCATGCCTCCATCAGACCCAGAACCCAAAGGAAAACGCGGGTTTTTTTAAAAGAAAAAAAAGCGTTTGCGACGTTTACGTTGAAACAGTTTTCCATTACCTTTCCGGAAGTGCAGAAGCATTAGAAAGGAATTTGGGGGGGTTTTTCTTCAATCGCATCAAGGCTCCATTTGGAGCTGTTATCCAATTCATCTTCTAGGTTAATTAGCAATCCCATAGAGAGGGCTGATAAGAAACTCGCAGCGAAGAATATTAGGAAGAATCAAGGAAACTAAACTGTTCTTGTTAGACTATAGGATGATTGGTTGGTGAGTGTTCATTAGTTGATACTTGGGTACAGTCTATTAAAGCCTTTGCATTTGTTTCAGAAGTAGACTTATGGCGCGAGGTCTCTTCTGGTTGCATTTTGTACATCTAGGTTACATGTGTGTATTGTATTAGAATTCGGTTGCTCTATATTTTAGCGAATAATCTTTAACTTGGCGACTATTCTTTTTCTGGGTGTTTTAAAACATCTTTCAGGGGTTTGAGTAATAGTGGGAGGCGAGATTAAGGGACAAAGAGACCTCCTTAACTGCATAAGTTGGTGAACAGTTTGGTGGAGTATGGACCAGTGTTGTCTTGACGAAGTTGTTTCCAAATTGGTATTGGGAGAGCTAGCTTAGTTTCATGTAGCTTTGTTGAGAGTTATACCCTCAGGATAGGCTTGTTGATGCTGCTTTGGACGGGAGATTTGAATCAAGTGGCTGCTTTTGTTGCTTCTTTGAGAAGTTGTAGTGTGGCAGTACAGGTAGACTTTGCAGTACTTGCCTGAGTTTCAATACGGGAATTAAGAGAAGGATTCTATAGGAGAGGATTGTGTTGCGGATTAAACGTGAAGCGGGGGTAGCTTAATTGTTTTGGCGTAAGTTTGATGTTGATTTGGTCTTGATATTTTTCGTTGGAGCTGCGATTATAAGCATTTCTCCTGCCTCAAATTTATGTATATAACTAGCTCTAAAACCTCCTGTTAACAGGTAAGACGGGCATTTGAAAGAGGGAGCACTGTGGGGTCCTTTACAGTTTCTACAGTTAGGTATTTCACATGGAGTGCTGGAAATAAATCTCCGCAGATGGGCATATGTCTTCCTGTCCCCTACAGTTTTTTGGGATGACCAAACCGTTGATATTTGAGAGCAACGTCTGGTCGAGGGTATAAACGTGCGAAACACTTAAACTTGTGAAAACCCTATTTTTACCTTGTAGGTTGGATAAGGGGTGTTACAAGGTCAGTAGTAAACGGGGGTATTGGTTTGTCAGAGTTTCCCGGCGGGGAAAAATCTTAAATGTGTTGTGACGCGAAAATCTTCTCTGTTGATTCTTCCAAAATGACAGCTGTGTTTTCGTCTCTCTGAATAGGACAATAATCGTGCGCTTAAATGTTTCTTATGTCATCAGGAGTAGAAATAAATAGAACATCTCCAAGAGACGTTAAGGATGACAGAATGGACTTTGATTCGTTTAGCAGCTTTTACAAGAATGGACCCATTCCTCATCAAGTGACTGGAGGGTCTTCAACTCCTAGGGTTTTCGAGTGCCCTACTGAGAGGAATGGTTCTGCTGCTCAGTAAGGAGTTTTGGAGGTAGCGGATGTGTATGTAATACATCCCGGATAATGACATGTTGCTGAGCATTCTGGAGGGGGTGCAAGCTTGGAGTAAGCGAATGAGTACGACTATTACGGGGGCACCTTTACGGGATTGCCCGGGCCGTTGGGGCACCTGGTGTGTTCGGGGTTGCTGGCCGACGAATCGGTGAAATTTCGCAAAGGACCCTACAGGTGAGGAGAAGGAAGACAGCATAGTACCAGGTCTTAGAAGTAGTAGGGACCGTGGTAGGGCCAGGCAGGGAAGCTGACAGATGGTAATTGTTGTTTAACTCACCTTTATTTAAACTCGTTATTTCATTTAAAGACTTTTCCATAAAAATGTTTACCACAAACTTCGTCTCCATGGATGAACAGCATAGCAATAAAGCAAATAGATATAAATGTAAATAACAGATGACTGGAAGCATACATTTCTATAAGAGGGTAAATCCTTTCTCTCCATAGCAGGTCACTCCAAGAACCCACAAACCACCCGGACCCCACCCCGTATGGTGGGCTGTGGAGTGGCCTCGGAAGATCCTCCCAAACCTTTACGTGGGGTCCCCCGTGTACCACACGGCACCTAATGTCTTCGCAAAGTCCAGAAGATTATACACCAAAAGTGCAGACAGCCTCCTCAGTGGTTAGCCAAGGCTCGGGTTCCCTACATTGGAGGCCCGGTCAGAGGTGAGCGTAAAATGACCGTTTTTCAACTGTACCCCTCATCCCACGGGGAGGAAGTGTGGGGTGAACTGTAAACCCGTGCGAGAAGAGGCACCAGATAGCCCAAGGGGCTGTGATGGGAAAAGGGGAGACTTTCAAAAGAAAGATGTTTGGAATAAAAAAAAAAAAAAAAAAAAAAAAAAAAAAAAAAAAAAAAAAAAAAAAAAAAAAAAAAAAAAAAAAAAAAAAAAAAAAAAAAAAAAAAAATTCGCCTCTTCGCTCTAGGACGCTGGAGGGCGGGTGGTATATCCGTATATCCCGCCAAACAGCATCCCAGAGAGCCCCCAACCACTACAAGGTGAGCGACCAAAACTGGGAAGAAGATATATATATATATTATAATATTATATATATTATAATTATATATATATAATATAATATATAGTATATATATTAATATATATATATATATATATATTATATATATATTATTATATATATATATTATATATATATATATATAATATATATATATAATATATATACTATATATATAATATATAATATATATAGTATATATATATATATATATATATATATATATATATATATATCATGGCCCATTAGGGGGCTCGAGCCGACGGGACGTTTTCCATACCCCGAAGGGGAGGGGCGGAGGAACCCCCGCGACACTCAAAACAAAGAGCGGTAAGTTCGGAGGACCCTCCACCGAGGGGGGAATGTCCTACCTTTCGTCCCCGGTAAGGCCGAGAGACTCCGACTCCTGACATCGGGGCGGTCTACCCTTGGGGTAAAGTTTGAAATTTTTTTTTTTTTTTTTTTTAAATATACAGAGATACCTCAGAACCCAATTTCGCGATTTAGCAAAACACCAGTTATAACATCCTAAATTTCCTTAACATCCCTTTGCCAAAAAGGTGCTGCCTTTCTCTTACGAGAAGGGTATACACCTTGGCTATTCCCCACTTCCACCATTTGTTTGGTACTGACCTCTCTCTCTACGAATCTAGCCACCCTGCGCCTTGTAAAGCTTCATCCTGTCTCAATCAGAGTTCACGGTGAATTCTCCAGTGTTTGCTGACGCGCTCTAAACAGAGACAGTATGGCGCGTCTAACGCAACCTCTCCTATACCCTCCCCCTCATTCTTCAAATTTTATGGCACCATAATGGCTATAATGGTTTGCACCACTCTCGATTCTATCCTAACCAGACCACTCTTATGTCATTTATTCAGATTCGCTCAGAGCGCCCCAAGCTCTAAAACCCCTCATTTCTAAAAAACACAATGTATCCGCTCAACAACAATTGCCTTCGCGCTCCACTCCCGTAGAAACCAAATCCTTCTAGTTGACCCTCTCATGTAGGGTAACTAGCATGAACTTTCTGATAGAGAGGCCAAAATGGCCTCCTTTTCTTTTAGGAGCTGTTCCAATGTACATCCTGGATGCCATTCGACAGGCCACCTGCCCCATCAACTGATTGCTATCCTGCTCTCCGACAATGCTTTATAAAGAAATATAAATTGAGCATTGTGAGCTGGTCTTCTCCACCGACCGAAAACCTACAAAAGTGTGATACTTCACCCTCTATGCCACACCAAATCGACTCACAGTCACCTATATTCACAAACCCCTCCTCCCATCCTGCAAATTTGCCTGTCGCCATAGCCGCAATCTGTTCGTTATATCTTAATTGATTGTTCCCAACTGGACCCCATTCGCCGTCGTCATTTTGCTACTTTATGATCCATAACACTTTCTATAAGATTATTCCACATCTTATCTGAATTTTTCCCACTTAGCCAGTAACTCTATTTTCTATTTATCTCCAAAAGTTAAATATTCTTTACACCATATGATATTGTTATTAATATTAGACTATTTATAGTGTAGGATAAATTTATTTATTTTTATATTATTTTTGACTGAAATTCAATTCGCCATTCAAATTTTCCTTGACATTTAAAATATGTATATGCCGGGACCACCCATGGAGTTGATTATTTAAACTCGATATATTAACTCTTCCGCTATTCGCTCTCTGTCCACGATACCACGACACATAGAGCGAGAGAAGAGAGACCAACGATCACCTCGACATCAACCTAATAACTATTATTAAATCTTTACTACCTTCGCAGTCATCATTCATCTAAATACTCTCTTCCATTCCCACGACATAGTGAGATCCAATATATCAGCTGCTGCTCGCATCCTGCCAGTGATCGAGATCAAATGGGATATCGCTTTTAAGTGATTGAGAGACAATATCACAATTTGTTAGTAAATAGCATTGTCTTGAGATGGAAAGATATTTATTTATCATCAGAGAGGCCGTACTGGCAGAGTGATCATAAGTTCTTACAACTGACATAATTCAGATAGCGAGCGCGTCACTCACTGACAACAATCGTTCACCTGCACCATTAATAAAGTTACACTCTTGTGCACTGATGATCAGAATAGACCTTCTGTGAGCGACGAATGTATTTAAAGTGTGCCGGCAATTGACCTAATTTTGAGAAACTTCGCTGACTCTAGATTTGAGATATCACAACTTTCTAATGTTGATACCGACGATTGGTCTTGTTCACTCAGAAACAGAACTTCTCTATTTTGCATCGCCTCTTCCATAACAGACATCATCTGGAGATAGTTCCATTTTCGCCAACATTCCATTAAATACGTCACTCAGATATTATTTTTTATAACAAGTTTCTTCTAATTTTTTATATTTTTCATTGTAATTTTGTATTGGTATTTTATTTTTTAAGATAATCATTGAAATTAAAACCTGAATATGTGTGTGTGCGTCCACTCACAGATCGCATCGACAGCAGGATCACTAACGACTGGTTCACACGAACGTAGAACCGTGACAACACTGAAGCAAATTCACCGTAAACTACGGAATGAGACTGGAATGATGCCTTTAACAAAGCAGCAGGGTGGCTAGATTTGGAGAGAGAGGTCAGAGCCAAGCAAATGGTGGGACCAGGGAATAGCCAAAGTGTATACTCTTCTTCGTGAGAAAAAGGGAGTACCTTTTCCAAAGGAATGTTAAGGAAATTAGGGATGTTATAAACTATGTTTGCAAATGGTCAGTAATTAGGGTTCTAATGTATCTCCTGCAGAATCGGTGTCAGAACAGACGGTATTAGGGTTTGAAAACGAAGATAAGTTGTGCATGTGATGTATTCCTTCGAAGAGAGAGTGCATCATATTGGCTTTATTTCAAGTCTCACAAAATGGACGACGGGAACTGCTCAGTGAGATACGGAATCGCCTAGTTTTGATGATCTAACAGGTGCAGTATAGTTGGGGAGGCCTGACCATATACCACACAGCCACAGTCCAGCTTTGAATGGATTAGGGCGATATAGAGACGTAAAAGGGACTTGCGGTCAGTATCCCAAGATTTTGAGGCGAGATGACGTAACAGGCCAAGCACGCGATGACAAGTCGTTTTCAGAAGTTTAATAAACGGTGCATATGTTAAGTGGTCATCTAGAATAAGTCCTAAAAATTTGACTTATGAAGTTACAGGAATGAGCGAACCATGTAAGGTTATGTTCGCTGGAAGAAGGTGGCAGGCTCTTCAATTCCCTTTTTTCTTAATGATTTTTTTCACTAATATTTGTTCATCATAATATTTTGAATGTTTATACACATGGATGTACCAATTTCAGAATTTTTGCCGATGCAGATTCTGATGCCATTCTTTTTTCCTTATTTGCTAATGCCAATTCCGATAACTTATATAATAATAATAATAAAAAAGTAGAAGTACAGAAGCATTTTATTCTCTGATCACAATTATTGTAATTTTAAAACTTTTCATTTTCTTCATACTCAGCAAATCTACTATGCATTGATATTGAAATTGCACTGATTGTACTTCCTAACCCAGAGGATCTTGAATCTGAGCTTGCTTTGGTTATGGTATGTTTCAAAACTTTCACTTGCGTGATAATTTCTGATGCATTAGCAGTTCTTGCACTAAGTCTGAAAAACAAATTGAATAGCATTTGAAACTAAATCTTACTTAAATATTAAATATTAATATTATATATTACGAAATAACTTTGTACAAAAGTAAAATCAATAAAATGTTATATTGTTATTCAATATTTCGAAGACATTCAAATATAAATATAAATTTTATATTTCTCCAAAAATTGACTATTGCATTACCTTTTAGTGGCACGATTTTTTTTTTTAGTAGATATGAGTATTTGTCAATTTATCTCCAGCTGTTGGCATCAAATACTGTTAAATTTGAGATTTCGGCACAGTAGTTGGCAATTGCATTTTTTTGTTCTAATATTCTTTCATGAATGAAAAAGTGCTTCCCATCGAGTGGGCACATCCTGAATCAATGTGTGCTTTGGTAGACTATGCTCACAGTATATATATATATATATATATATATATAACTTCAATTATTGTGTATAATTACTATATTTTTAATTGTTTGAATCAAACCTATAATATATATATACTATATATACTATATATATACTAAAATTATATAGCATATAATAATTATTTTATAATTTAATAAAATATAATAATATAAGTATAACATATACAATTTAAATAATATATGCAAAATTTTTTATTAAATATCTGTATATATATTTGGATTGGAAATTATTATTATAATATACTATTTATATATTAATAATATATTATTATTCTATACTATATAATTATTATAATTTATATACTTATATATTAACTCTCTTTATCAAATATAATATTATAACTATATGTAACTATATATTTGGTTTTACTATATCTCCTTATAATCTTTGTTTATCCTACTAAACCCGTTATAATAATTAATATTCATATAATATAATAGGAATTTTTTAAAAACTTTATATAAAGATATTTTTTAATTTAATAATATTCTGGTTAAAATATTATATATTAATAGATTGTTATTATATATTTAATATATATAATATATATATAATATATATATTATTAAATATTAATAATAATAATATAATTATTTATAAAATCATAAATTCCAAAACATTATCTATATTTTACATGTAAAAATTATAAATTAAAGCTTATAAGTTATGTAAACATCTAATATAGGATATCTTTATTATTATAATATTTATATTAGGTATATATGTATATTATATATATATTATATATAATTATATATATATTTATATAATATATATTTAGTATATATTAATATATATGTAATATTATATATATATTAGGTTATATAATATATTAATAAATTATAGTATAATATATATTATATATATATTTAATATTTTCAAATTTATATAATGTTATATTTATATAATAATAGTTATAATATTATTACCTTATTATTATAGGTATATTAATATCAGATATGATAATACGGAATATTGTTCCTGGCGTATCAAGGAAATCTAAATAACCTCTAAGGTGAATAATATAAATTCATATTATAAGTATACTTTATTTATTTACTAGTATTATATACGTTTTTGATTTATAGTATATAAAGTTAATAATCTTTATAATACTAGGCAATATTTTATAAAAAATAAATAAATTATATAATAAATATTTTCGTCTTAAAAAAATTTTTTAAAACAGCTTAATAAAAATTATAAATACAAAAATAATGTTTAAAATATATTATATTGTATATATGATCTTTTAAAATAATATAAAATTTGGAATTCATTTGGTGTATAGTAATATTGTTATTTATTTTTTGGCGCGTGAAAAATAAATTGATCGGAGGAAAGGTACAATACTTGCACACACACACTAAGGTGTTACCGTAAAAAATTTCATTAAATATTAGTATAAATGTAAATTTATCTTATATAAATATTAATAATTATTTATAATAATTACTCTACTATGTTAATTAATAACTATGATCTACGCTTTTAGGAGTCTCTTAACAAGTTTAATAGTATCACAATAAGCGCTTATTAAGGTAGATTAATTATGATTATCACTGATAATTAGTGGTCCTGTTATTATTAGTATAATTATATTTATATCATATACATTCGATTTCTACATATATTTGATTTAGTACTATATATTAAAATATAATATAACTTTTCATAATTCTGAGGCTATATTTTAGTATTTTATGTGCAGTATTATATATATATATAATATAATATTATGCATTAAATAACTATACAATTTAAGGTTTGGTTTGGTGATATCAGAAAGATAATCAGCTAAACTTATTATAAGGCACTACGTAATCTGTGATACTTTAATAATATACCATTGATCACACATCTGTATTTGATTCAAGCATTTGAGTCATGTTAAACAATTACTCGTGTGAATATCATATAATATTATATATTAAGTAAAGGAGTGAAAATTTTTATATTAAGTTCATTAAAAATAATATTTAATATCATTATAATCTACAGCTATACTATAATTATATCTTGAATCAATTATCATTTACACATATATATTTAATTATATTATATAATTTATTATTAATAATAACATTATAATAACTATATAAATATAATTATATAATATATATTATAAATAAATATATAGTATATAATATAAATAATTTATATATTATATATATAGTTTAATATATAATATTTTCATATATAGATATATATTATAATATTAATAATATATATATATATATATATATTAAGTATATTATATAAAATAAAATATTTATGTATCTACTGTGATTTACAAATCTTTATAACTTCTAGTACTAAAGGCAATATATAATATATATATATAGATAGATATATTATTGATACTTATATATTAATGATAAATATATAAATAAATATATAAATATTATGATAATTATTAATGATTACTTTAATAACGGTATATAATACTTAAGTACTTAGTATCCTGAGAAAATGGCTCTTCACTTCGAATTATAGCGACTAAAGCCCATAAGATTGATAACGTAAGAATTTTCTATACAATATAACATTTTAACTTTGCTAGAATAAGTATATATATTTATATAAAGTAGCCAAAAGAAAGACTAGAAAAAAAGAAGAATTTTTATTTTCTTTATTTACTTTCAAGAAACTTTAAATATTTTCGTTTATAAAGATTATATAAAATATAATATTATTATATTATAGAATAAATATAGATCTAATTTATGATATTTGATGCATAAATTATTAATAATTTCAAAAATCAGTCTGTTTTAAAATCTGTTGCAAGTCTATCATAAACACAAAAATATGAATTTTTTTAGCTAGTTAAATATACTGAAACTTATAAACTCTAACCCATATGACAAAAATTTTAGCATATTTATGGTTTAATATTTCAACATATATGATATGATATCTATTTAAATCAAATGTAATCGTTTTTACCTGTGCGTATGTTATATTAAAGTGATCATTAAAATATTATAAACTTATTTCTCAATTTAGGTAAACGCGTATAGCCACATTTGCCATATATATCTACCTGAAATTATAAGATAATAGTAATAATAATTATTGTTGAGATCCTAATATATGGAAATTTGAGCATATAGTAGTGAGTTATTGATCGGAATTTATCCGCTTGACGCCTATTTATATTATATATATATGAGAGAACCATATAATGAATATTTAACGGATTTTAATAACCAATATAATAAACACTTAATTATTATTATTATTGCATTTAATTTTCTTTGTACAACGTATAAGGCACTATAATGGATATTTATTTTATTAGTCAATTTAGAAGGTTTACCTGCACTATTTTCCTCTAGTATTTATATATATCTATTTAATATTTTTTGTATTAATTTATTAATAGTTATTATGAGTTTGTAGTTCCTATTTTAGTAGATCATGATTCAATAAATATATAATAATAAAGAACCCTTAATCTATAATATATTATCATTTATAATAATAATATATCTTTAATTATATAGTATACAGTGAAAATTTTATCCTTAATATAGTTTATTATATCAGCCTATATTTTATTAATTAATAGGTAACCAATTATAACTACTTAATCTTTCTTTTTCATATCATTTCTGTGGTATGATAATTAAAATAATTAAATACAATAATACTTCATTACAGTATATATATCTTAACCCCCGTGGGGTTGTACACTTGTACGGTCACTCTAAAGATAAAGTAAATGTCTGAACATCCCATGAAAATTCTATTATAATTCAATAACACTACGTAACACAAAAGAAAAATTCTTATAATAAGTAATTTATATAGCGAAACATATATGGTACATTTATTTCTTTATGGTTGTTTAGTATATACGATTCAGAAATGACTTTGATACCAAACTCACCCTAATACGTCCGTGGTTATATATCGAGCTCATAAAATAAATCCAACTATTATAAAAGAAAGTCTCTTAAGAACAAAAAGGTTTTCCAAAAAAAATGAATAATTCAAACGTTACAAACCAGGTGAAGTTTTTTACTCTTCTGCCGTGTGTGCTATTACAGTTAATCTATTTATTATATAGTTTGTATATATAGTATTTGTGTGTGCGTTGGTGAACTTTTATTGATATTATTATATTATTTTTAGATTTAATAATTTTATTTTATTTAATTATTATTTAAATACTTAATTATTTTATTATATTTATATAAATTTATTTAATTTGAATTATTTTATTATATTATTATTATTTAATTATTATATTATTATTACTTTATATTTGAAATTTTAATATTTAATTTAAATTTATTATTGCACGTGTTTTGTTCATTATCATTGTTTTGTATGTGATTATTAATTTTATTGTTATTATTATTATTGATTATTTATTGATTATTTTATATCTTACTTATCTATTATTTATTTTATTATATTTTATTTATGTTTTATTATTATTGTATAATATTTTATTTATATTATTACTTGGATATATTATTATTATTATCTAATTATTTATTATGTTATTTATATTATTATTTATATATTATTTTGATTATTTTAATTTTATATGTAATTATTATTATAGTATTTATGTATTTATTATTATTAATATTATGAGTCTTGATGGTTTCCATTTTATTTATTTATTGTTTATTATATTCATTATTATTGAATTATTTTATTTTGTGTTATTTTTGTATTATTATTCTTTCAAAATTGTCATATTTATTTATTAGTGATTTATTGAATTAAGATTTAGTGTATTTTTTTTTATTGTTATTTTCTGTATTCTTATTATTTTATTATTTATTATTAATTATTCCGTAGTTTAATTATATTTTATTATCAAATTATTGTTTATTTATATTTTATTATATTATTTTGTGATTTATCTGACTTATGTTTACTATATTATAGCACCATCATTACTAATCGATTCGTACTATTTAAGTATTTTAAACTCCAACAGTTTTGGTCGTGGTAACTGGTTTAAATTTAGGTTCTAATACTACAGTAATTATTGCAAGATTATGGTTATTTCAGTGAATGTAGTATGGATTGATTTATACACCATTTATAATCCACTTTATTAAAATTATTAACATTGGCCATATATTATGAGTTTCCATGGTGTTTTTTGATGTCTTAACCAAAAAAATTTAAATTGATATTAATTGTAAATATTTTTAGTGGTTGAGTTTATTTAAATTTAATTTATTATTCAAGTTCGCCACTGTATTACAATTTATTATTATATTATTATTATTATTTATTTAATTTATTTATTATATATTATTTTTTATTATATTTATATATTTAATATTATTAATTATTACAGATATATTTTTATAATTATTATATTATTTTAATTAATATAGTTTAAGTTATTATATTATTATGTTATTTTAAATTTTTGAATTTTATATTTAATCTTAATTATTATTTATAATTATATTTTATTATTTATTAGTATATTATTATATTGTATCTATATTATTGGATGACAGTCAGTGTGAAGGTTGGTATTGCTTTTTATTTGCCTATTTGCTAGATGCTTTATTTAAAAGTTGATTGATTTTATTTATTAATTATTTTATTATTTATATCTTTATTTAATTATTTTTATTTATTTATTTTATTGATTTATTATTATTTTATTTTAAGTGTTTATTGTTTGTTGTTGTGATTGGATTTTGATTTTTATTATTTTATGTTATTAATTTTGTTATTTATTATTATTCATTTACGTATTTATTGACAGTTGATAATTGATTACTAGTATTATTATTATTATTATTTCTGTATTTAATGCATTTTCCTAAGTTATTTTTCGACTAGTATTTTGATTATATTATTTAATTATTATTATTTATTTATGTTTGATATTATGATTCATTACTCAATATATATCATTTTAGTGTTTATGAGAACGATTTTTATTTAATATTTGTTTAATTAATGTTTATATTATTATTAATTAGTATTATTATTGATATTAATTTGAATTATTGATGTGAGTTTATTATTTATATCGTCCGATTATTCACAAGATATCTTATAGGTTATTTTATTATTTTTAATGGCATCGATTCTGAGGTCTTTGACTTATTTTGTTAAATATTTGTGACTATGGTATTATTCCTTTAATTTAATTTATTCATTTTATTGTATTTTATTATTTATGTTTACTTATTATTATTATTTTTAGTTTATTTATTTGTATTATTGTTATTATTATTATTATATTATTATATAAGTATTTTTTTTATTTGGTTTGTTTTTTTCTTGCGGTTTTTATTTTTTTTTTCCATTGAAGCTTTTTTTTTGTGTGTTTCTTTCTTTACAATGTATAGTGTGAAACCGTTCCCATATATATTTTCAGGTTGGAAAGTTGGTTCTGGTAATCGCTATATCGATAACTTCTTCCCATAAATCAAAGTTTATAATGGTATTTTAGGTATTAATATACGAATGGAGTTATAACATGTGATTTTATTAATTGATCCTATTAAGTCGTCAATAATATATATCACATATAATATAAGTGGATAAATATAATCCTTAAGCATACCTTATTATAGAGGATAATACGTAAACTTGATTTTAAGTATATATATTTAAATATTATAAATTATATATATATATATAATAGACTGCTGAATAACTAACGATATAATTAAGTCGCCAAGAATATAAAGTATCCTTTAATTTATTACCAGATAATTTATTTCATACATGTATTTTTATGTACGAGATTCTCTAAACTTTAAAGATATATTTATTTTAAATACATAGTAGGTACTCCTTACTATATCTTATATAGGGTATACTTTATCTTTTTCCGAAATGGGTAGCGTCATATTCTTTACAACTTCCATTTTTGTTCCGTATGTGTATATGTTATGGCATACATCCTTATTACCTATATATATTCCATAATACTGGGGTAATATTAAGAGGAATGTATGATTATAGATCTATAAATTAATGCTAGATGATTGAATCAGTTAATTACTTATATGAAATTAAATTAAATATTATTAGATATTATTAATAATATTTAAATAAAATTATATCATAATAATTTATAAAAAATAATAATTTATATTAAATGTAAATAATAATTAAAAATTTTTTTAATAAATAAATATATTAATAAATTTAATTAACAAAATTAATTTATATAAATTAATTAAATAGATATTATTAAATTCAATAATTATATATATAATATATATAAATTATAATATAAATATATGGAGAATAATAATAAAAATGGACATGGCACTGAAAGAAAAAATATAAATTTTTTTGACAGTATGGAAGAAAAATATCAATAACATAAAATAAGTACGAAAAGTAGTCTACATATTATTATTCATACAGGGATTTAATATATACATTTATAATATATTATTTTATATAAATATTAATCTAAATATATTAATTTATATATATAGATAATCTATAGATTATATAATATAATAATATATATATATATATATATATTATATTATTAATATAATAATATATATATATATTAATATATAAATTATATTATAATAATAATTAAATATTATATATATTTAATATTATATATATTAATTATATTAATTATATTATTTATAAGTAAATATATATATATATTAAATTTAGGATAGATATTTGGTAGAATATATATATTATAATGTAGATATAAAAAATAATACCTACATTAAGTATTCAACTAGTATATACGCTGCTGGCTAGACTTTAGAACCTGGGCCACCTTAGCTAAGTATGAAACTACTACTCAAATAATATATTGCTATCTTATATTTATTTTTAATTATCATTTCCCTACTCTTTCTCTTCTTATCATATTCTCTGCTTGTCAATTAGAAACTATATATTAGTATATATTACATAGTGTATACTTTGAGACCAATATTCGTATAATATTAGTTATCAACTATATAATATAGTTATATTAGCTTCTCTTAAAACGCACAATGAGGTGAACCACTTATATTAAAAAATAATATACTATATAAAAATAATAAAGTATATAATAATAACTATATAGCTAATATAAACCAACTATACTTGAGTGAGTGAGTTATGACTAGAATTTAGATTATATCTCTACTACCCCCATTCCTACATGCCATTTACAATATATATTATGTTAAATATAAATAATAATATTACCTCCCATTACCCTCACTACCACTCGGGGCTATATACTGGGTATCCAATAATCTAAAGTATGATATATATATATAAGCCTAATTGTAAAATACCTTATATACTTATATCCAACTCACTAGTTAGTAAATATTAAATTTAGTTTATTATTATATATGAGTTAGGTCCCGTATACTATTAATATATATATATATATATACTTACAATATATATATATTATATATATTTCACTCTACTAATTCCATCATTTAATTTAAAATTAAGTATATAATAATTTTAAATAATATATATACTTATAATATATATTATAATAATATAATATTAATATACATTAAAGTATGATTTACCAACATATACATTTGAAGGCTGCAAGCTTGAGAAAAACCTCGGCTACCATAGCAATATGTACTTCACACTGCGTAAATTGAGACTTTCACTTAGGTAGTGTCCTATTATTAGTACCCGTAGTATATACCCCGATAGGTGACTGAGGCAGATCTAGTATGAGCTATTCACTGTTATTATATAGTAGGATGTAATATAAATAATTTTTATCTATTATCTTAAGAACAAGCTTTTTGTGACTATATGTATTTCTGTGTTTTGTTTTCTCTGACATTTAACACTACACCTCAATCACTATTAATCAGATGGCACGTTTAAGTGATTAGCAAAAGATAAAATAAGCAGCACTTATCAAGTTTCAGGAAAGCTAATGTTCTATTTGTTAATTGGTGCTCCCATTTATTAAGTATACTAATTTATCTATCTTTCGTGAATTTAACTTCATGTTTTATCATTACTGATAAACCAATACTGCTATTTGATCAGGTGTGTAGCCGACCGTGCATGCGTTCATCTTCTCCCTCCTCTTCACATTTATATACTTTATATTCACTTTCATTTCTCTCTCTCGTTTTCTATTTGCTATCTCTTACTATCTTTTTCTTATTTATCTATCTTCTCTCTCTCTTCTCCATACTCAAATGATCCCACATACTCTTTCCTCTCTTTCGTCTTCTCCCGCTCTTTGCTTATATCTTTTTTTGTTGGTTTACGGGGTGCTTCTTGGGCCTTCCGGTGCTGGCTGTTCGGCTATCTGTTTTTTATTCGTGTGCGCTCTCTTGTTTACTTTCTATTCGGCTCTATTTTCTATGGTTCTTCCCTTTCTGGCGTTCTTACCGTAGCCGGTTACTAGTACTCTTTCTCTTATTCGGTACTCTCGGTCATGATTATTATCTCAATGCCATTCCCTTATCATTATTGTGCGGGTATGTTTTTACTTCTATTTTTTCATTATTCTATTTATTTCATACTATATTTTTTTTTTATGTTATTATTCTACTTTTTATTCTTACTCTTTAGTTCTACTGTTTATCTTTCGTGTTCGCTATTCTCTGGTTATATTCTCTCCTTGGTTCTGATGATTCTGCTAGTTTTGCATTTAATACTCTAGTTCCATATTGTTGTGTTTCTTTCCTCTTCTTTTCTTTCCGCCTACATTTTTGTCCTATAACGGTATCAAAAATAAACAAACTTCTTCACTCCTATATATTAAATAATAGACCCACATTTCGAATGTTCACTATAGTTATCTTATACACCATCCTTTACACTTCTACTTACCATTCTTATCATCATACCATCATCACTCTCCTCATCTCTCATATTATCCCATTCAGGAAGAAATGTTCTAGCATTGTGTCAGTCATCAACATACTCTGAATTTAGTATGGCCTCTTTAGAGTCTTCATCCACGTTTTTTTGTACCGATCCCAGCAACAGTGCTTGTTTTTTGGAGGAGTGTTGTCACCCTTTTACACAGGTCTGCCGACGCTATTATGTTGCCGGTGTTAATGCTGCCGATTTTTTTTCATGTTCTTGCCGCGCTCTATAGACCACACTCCCCACATTAACTATATAATATATATAATATATCTTATCTTTATTAATCTATTATAATTATATATATATAATATATTATTATTATTATTATATAATATTTATATAAATTTATAATATAATATCTATTATCTCATAATATATATATCATTTATTACCTCTATGTCTATTCCACTTGTATATTCATATATCTTTTACTATCTCTCTAGTATTATACTATCTCTATTCAATTATCTAGTATAATACTTATATTATCTATAGTCTCTATCTTCAATCTATATTATATTATTATTCTATCTTATTCTCTATATCATTATTCTTATATCTCATTCTTTCCTACTGGCCATAACACGTTTACTTCTCAAGTATTTATATCATCTCTCTTCACTCACCTCCTTTACATCTCTTCTCACTATCCTCTCTATCCTTTCTATACCTATCATTCACTAACTCTTTCTCTCATCCTCTTCTTCATCTTCATACTATATACCGTTATTAAATAATTAGCTCACATCCTTTTATACTCAGAATTGTATAGGACTATTTTAATAATGCTATATTTCATATTACATCTATATTAATACATCATTCTTACATATCTTTAACTTCTCACTTATCTCCTCTCTCTATATTTCTCTCTTCTATCTTACTTCATATAACTCTATATATTCAATACCCACGTACACTCATCGCGACAGCCCAGATACTTTTGTCTTGCTCAATCGCTATTTGATGAAATTTATGGATTGTAGTTATTTACTTTTTTTGTGAGCATTTGTTGCTATGGAAATAAGTCTATAAATGCTCGTTAAATCAAATTTATGTGAAGGTATTTAAAAATTATCAGTGTAGCAGAGCAAACAATTTTCTCCATTTATTATTACTATCTATTTTAAAATAGATTTGAAATTTAAAATTGTAGTCGAGCAAATAAAAGCTACAATTACTTTTGCAAAATGACAATAATCAAAAATCCATATTCTAATAAACTTGTTTATCCGTCAAACTACAATTAGTAAATCATTTAAAAATACGATCTAGTATTATATTGATCTTTCTATGTGTTCCTACATGAGCGACCATAATGATATTATTGATTATGGATATTCGATTCTGGAGAAAAATAGTGTATTTCTATTAAGCTACACCCTAATCATAATTTAAATACTATCCATGCTTTATTTTTAATACTATTTACGACATTCCCTGTTGACATTACATTAAGACTTGGTTAGAAGAAATATTAGCTTAAGTAAATCAAATCTTCAATAATTTTTCTTTAAGATAGCTCAATAAAAAACTAAAATGGCTTTAAGAATAATCGAAGGTTTGGATTTCAATATACACAAAGATAATATACAAAAATTTTACTTAAGTAGGGGTGTTACCTGACCTTTTTTTCACAAATATTTTATTATTTAATATTATGAACTTTTCGAAAAAGAATAAGTATTTTTTTTTATTTTCAAAAAAAAAGTTTTTTCAATATATAACAATTATTAAATAAATATACATTACATTAAATAGACATATTTTAGCTATCTATACCCCTCTAACTCTCATTATATGAGTGAATCCGTAATGAATGATGACAACAATATAGCTACCTAAGGTTGTCTTCAATAACGTTTATTTTAGAGATTGCTGTGAACACAATTATAAAGTAACTATTTTATTCTTGGTGAGAACACATAACTAATAGCCTTCATAAGATAAATAATATGGTAGTCGAGACATGCAAAGTCTCCCTGAGTGCTAGACACTATCCTCAATGATGAAATTTCCATTATTTTACATAATGTGCAATAAAAATAAACAAAGTTCACTTTCATACTACAATAATATTTTAAGGACGTCACTGACCATTATGCCAGTTCTCTATTCCTAACAGTCTATCTGAATATGTTAATATAATAAGTACCGTCAATCTAAGTAACATAATATTAAGCGAAGGTTGATGGCTTAAAAATAGTGAATGCAATATATTATTTTCACTTCACCTAAAGTTAAAAAAAAAAAGGTGAATGTTTAACACAAAGAATATAATAATTCTGTGCATATACGGCAAAATAAGTTACGAGTAGACAAAGGAAGAAATATGAAATTGAAAGAGAAAGAATAAAACAGATAAAGGAGGTGGAGGTAGAGAAGAAAGACAAGATGATAAATGCTCAAAAATATTATTGGTTAGAGGAGAATGAGATGCACCCACAAGGAGGGAGCGATGATGAAAGTGAAGAAGACTTTGAAAAAGTGTCATTGACACAGATAATTGCGAAAAGGCGCAAGAGAATAATACAACCATGTTAATTGTATATGTATTTGCATAAAAGGAGGCTATCAACTTGCAATTAAAGCTGTTTAGTACTTGAAAAATTCTTTGTCATTATTTAAAAAATAATAGATTTAATTTAAAAAAAATATGGATTAATTAATATTAAAAATAGTTAAAAAAATAAAAAACATATATATTATTTATATATGATAATTATTTTTTTTTATATTTATTTAAAATAATAAATCAAAAATATTTAATAAATCTCTTCCTTCATAAAATATATATTATAGGAGTTATTTTTCATTAATATTAAATTCAGAAAATAAAGTTTATTAGCCTATAGCCTTTTCTTGTCTTTTTTATTTTAACATTATATATTAAATTACCCTACCAATGCAGGTGATGGGCAGTACTAGGTTGTATTGGGTCGAAAAGCCGGTTATTCCTATTTCTTATAATTTTTTTGCTTGGTGTTTTTTTTAATACCCTGTCATCATGTTGATTAAATATTTTGGCCTTTTATTGGTTTATAAAAATTATATAGATATATATTAATAGTATTTGTATTATTTACAATTAAATTTTATATTTATATTAATATATTAATATATATAATATATATTAATATATATATATATATATTAATTATATTATCTTATATATATATATAATATATATATTATATTATATATTTTATAATATTTACTAATAATATATTAGTATATAATATATATATATAATAAAATATATTATATATAGATAATAATTATATATATAATTATTTTTTATATATTCATATATTATATATTAATATTATAATATATATATATATATAATTACTATCTAACAAATATACTATTTATTAATTATTTATTATATATATATATACATATATTATTATTTACTATATTATTACAATATATTTCAATATACTAATAATAATATTTTTATTATATAGTATATATTATTATACTATAATATATAATATATATTATTATATATATAAAATATTACTCTATATTGTCTATTATCACTATATAATATTTGATATTATGCTTATTATATATATAGAGGAGCAAATATACCCTCTGTTCTACATTCTTATTCTACTATCAATAATTCTATACTTCTATATATATCTCCTATATTTTATACTATATTTTAATATATATATATACTGAATATCTTATTATTATACAAATATACTATATATAATATATACTAGTTCATATATATATATATAGTATTTCTATATATATATATTAGGTATTATACTTATATATATATATACCTATACTATAATATATATGATATATAATTATACTATATATATATATATAATATATAATATACTATATATTTACTATATAAGTTTCATATATATATATATAATATATTATATATATATAATAACTTGTAAATAAATAACTAGTACCTATATATAAATAAGTGTTAAATATATATATATATAGTATATACTAATATATAATCTATACTATATATTATATTATATAATATAACTTAATATAATATATATATATAATATATTATTATATATATATATATACTTATAAGTAATATAATAATATATTTACGGCATATAATTTACTTACAATTGGGATGGGATTTTTTAAAACTATTTGGTAAAATTTTTTAATTTACTAATACACTTCACTAATTAATTTCAATATTCTACATTACTTAAGTTTCACGAGGCTTTCGTGGAGTCTTTCTCTCCACCCTCTTTTCAGGAACTTCAAAAAGCTCTTTTGAAAGTTCCGCCGAAAGAGTGTGGGGAGAGACTCCCCGAAAGCTCGAACTTAACGCAGGAATTGAATAATTAATGAAGTGTATTAGTAAATTAAAAATCCAAATCACCAATAAGTTTAAAAAAATCCATCCCAGTGAATAAATTAGGGGAATTGCGTAAAAAAAAATACAGTATTAACGTGCGAAAACAAAATTAGCACTAAATCTTTATCATATATTAACTATATATATAATATATACTAATATATATTATATATATATATATATATATATAATATATATATATATATATATATATAATTATTATACTAATTTGTTATGGTGGAAGGGTGCTGCGACCACCACCGATGAGTCCAAAGCAGCCCCCCGGGACGAAACGCCAATTCATCGCGACAACGCTCACTCTCTTCAACATCAACTAGTCTTCAGCTAATGAAGGTGGTTCTTCAACAGCGACCATAACCCCATCATATTGTATTGTTGACCACCGGAGTGACTAGTTCCACTGGAGTGGTAAGAGTACAGAGCAGTGGTCGAAGCCTTCTCAGTGGCTTTAAAGTATTTGTGCACACCTGGCTCTCATCTGACAGCTGACCCGACATCATTTCAGGTCCGGAGAGTGGAGTGTGCTCGCGCATTGTCACTGGGGGGTTCTGTGGCGTCTGGTGGAAGGGGGATGCGACCCACCAGCCGATGAGTCAGGCAAAGCAGTCCCCCCGGACGAAAACGCCAATTTCATCGCGAACAACGCTCACTCTCTCAACCATCATCTCGAGTCTTCAGCTAATGACAGGTGGTTCTTCACAGCGACCATAACCCCTTCATAGATATATATATTATATATATTAATATATATATATT
>JABUQX010087627.1:0-7500 GCA_015478945.1 Trachelipus rathkii
CAAGTTCTACAAATAAGACCATTGCGGCTTCTTAAGTATTATTCTTATTTATTATCGGGTTCACTGGGACATCTAGAGAGGCTTAAATGCAGCTTCTTACGTTATTATTCGAATAATAGTTATAGAAGCTAATCCTCATTTCACTCTCCTTTCCTACGAACCCTTGTCTCACCGTCAACCCATAATAAATAAGAATTAATTACTGAAGAAACGCCGCATCGGTCCTATTTACACTGTCCTCCAGCCTCAACCAATAAAAATTAATCATTAAGAAGCCGAGAAGCCGCATTGCCCCCTCTAGAATGTCCCAGGTCCAACCCATTTAATCTTACACATAATCTCTCTACTAATATAATGAAATACATACTTTAAGAAGCCGATATGGGCCTATCTAGATTGTCCCAGTCAATACAAACCCAATAATTAATTAATAAATTAAAAATAACTAATTAAGAAGCCGCATTGAACCCCTCTGAATGTCCCAGTCAACTCATTAATAATAAAGAATAATACTTAAGCCGCCGCATGGTCGCATTTTAGATAACTGTACCCCTATATCACACTACAACTAATTTGATAATAATAAGTATACTACTGAGCATTCATTAGGCTCACTTATTCATAGAATGCCCCAGATCAACCCATTAAATAAATAATAAATAAGTAATAATACTAATTAAGAAGCCTGAGCTGGTGCCTAATATCACTAGACTGTCGCATGAGTCATACCATGAACTAAATAAATTTAATAATTAAATATTAAATTATATTAAGCCACTAAATTGATCTCCTTACTATGAAATGGAATCCCAGCATGGATCATCTATAAAAAGCCGCTAGAATATATTTACGTTTTAACGAAGAAATCATGGACTTTATAGATCTTGTCACACACTCACACTTCAATAGAGACTATCATTTATAATATGTAATATATAATTCGGAAGTGTAGTATTCGCATTGGCCCCCTATTGAAATTTTTTGTAACCAAATATGATGTTGTCTTTGATGAATGATCTTTCAATTATTGTTTCAGAACTGTTTGTGCTGCTGGTGTAAAGTCAGTCATGAAGAATTAATGAATATATTAATTTTATATAATTAGTAATATAATATGAAATTATATAATAGTATTTTATAAATTTAAGCAGACTCATTATATGACAGCGCGGAGCCACATTATGACTTTGAGTCCTCTAGGTACTAGCAACTAAAACGGAAACAAATAAATGATATATATTAATATAAAATAATTATCTAGACAGACTCTTTCACAAGTGAGGCCATAGAATACTCGTTAGGAACTTATCCATCTAATACTCCAATAACAGATTAATAAAATATTATGAGTTAACTTATCTACTAATTATTAATTTTCCAATATCTGTAGACCCTCTCAGTAGTTAACAACAATGAAAAGCGGAAAGATAAAAATTATTCTTATTTTATATGTCATATTATATTAATATATAATGGATTGACTAGGTAGAACATAACTATTTACTAGAGGGGCCAATTCCGACTTTTTATAATTAATTTATAATTAATCTTAATTATTTAAATTTTGACTTTTGTTGACTGGGACATTCATGTAGGTAATATATCACCATAGTGGCATTTCAAGTGAGTGACTTATTTAATAACTAATTTCTATAGGGTGGATAATTAACATTAAGTTAATTTTATATAATTATATTTTATGTTGAAATATTTTGACTGTCGAGACAATATAGTCTAGATATTGTAAACGGCATATGCTAGGACGTGTTTTCTGTGAATTAACCTTCATTCTTATTTATTAATACCTTTATTGGAGAGTTATTCGTAAAATTAGAGCGATTTGGGACATTTACGTATATGGAGGGGCTCTGAATGTGACTGTTGACTTTTATAAATTACATCATTTATTTCATTAATTATTTAATTATTAGTTTGTGTGATTGACTGGACCGAAATGTTCCAGGCGAGGGCCTAATGTTGTGGGCTTGGTGGCTCTCAGAGTGTATCAATTCCCACTTTATATGCGATTTAAATTGGCATCTAATATTATTATTGTGAATATAAGTTATTCTTGCCAGAATACAATCTTATCTATATATGTGTTATATGGGTTGATGATGTAGGACGGTTTTGGGCACCTGACTACATGATCGTGGGCTGTACAGTTATGCGGTCATCTCGGTAACTGTGCGTCAATTATTAATCTATTATTCCAGTCTAGGTATTAAGGATTATAATATGTATGGTATAGGTATTGCCCAGATATACTATCTTTATATTATACTATATATTATATAATATATATAATATATATAATATATATATATATATATATATATATCTTAATAAATTAATATAATTATTTAATATTCTATTATATATATATATATATATTATCTATATTAAATAATAATATATATAAATATATATATATATATATTATATCAATCATTACTATATATATATAAACATTACATATATATATATTTCGTCAGTGAATCGTCATGAATCATGTAAAAAATCAGAAAAATTCTACAAAAAATCTCGAAATGATGCAGACAGAAGAAGATTCAAGTCTAAGTAATATTCCCATAATAAAATTCAAAAATTTGAATTATTTTTTCTAAAAAAATCTACAAAAAAATCCCCAACCTGATAAAATATAACTTTAGAACTTAAGTGTTTTATTTCTAATCCAATATTAATACTACTATATATATAACATTATATTAAAATCTCTCTTTAACATTTAAATTTCAATAATAAAATTAGGTATTGGACATAAAAAACAGTAACTGATAATTATATTTAATAGACCGTTTCCTTCTTTACTGCGCGACGCCATCGGACCGTGGAGTTTTTTTCTTTATTTAATATTGTATTCAATCTTTGTTGTTATTTTTAAACAAATTAATAAAAAAAATAATTTTAAAAATATTATTTTTTAATATTTTTTATTTAATATTTATCAAGCCGAGAAAATTCGTTCCAACTCAATGTGAGAAAATAACTATGCTAATATGCTAAGGCTTTTGATTGCCATTTAAGATTTACGGCAATATATTTTTGATGCCTTCTATTTTTTAATAACTGCGTAGCGATTTGTTGATTTGTGTAAGCTCATAACTCTCTTTCGGGTTGCTTTAGATAGTAACTCTACTAATCACTTATTAATTGAAGACGGGTTAATTATTTAACATTGATGTCACCACTAAGATATCGCACTTATTTTACCTAGGTACTCCACTTACTCACGAGTATTGATATTAAATCTGTGAAATGAAGTAAAGTAGTAAATATATAGAAGTTTAGAAAAATAAATGAACCCTGAAAAGGTTATGAATCCCAAATTTATGGGAACTATGACCAAATGTGACGAACATAGAGGAAATATCAATGGTTACCGACACATCAAATAATAAAATAATTACGTTATAACTAATGATACCAAACGCGGCGTTATAAGTGATATAAGTGATTAAGATTAAGTTAGTAGAAAGTGGTTATTAGTAGTAGTAGTAAGTATTTCGCCATTAGTTTAGGTGATAAGTATATGTTTTAACAAATAAAATATTTTGATAGGTTAGGTTAGGTTAAGTTAGGTTAGTTTAGGGTAGGTTAGGGTAAGTTAGGTTAGGTTAAGTTAGATTAAGTTAAGTTAGGGTAGGTTATGTTAGGTTAGGGTAAGAATAGTTTAATTTTGTTGATTCGTTAGGAAACCCTGAAATAACCAGAATTTTATTTTACAAATGCGACATTTGACCTGTCAGTTCATTTTCCCCTGTCACCAATTTGTATACTACTTAACCAAATTTTCATATTAACGACTGAATTTTATTCCAGATGGTTTTAATTAAATGAAATATTTAGGCTTTTTATGTTATTCATTTTGAAGATATTTCAATTATTTTCGCCCTGTACTCAGGGTCTGGGGGTAAGGGGGGGGGTGGAGCCCCGTAGACATGCTGGTGCTCCATGCATTTAATTCTCAATAAAATATATAATTTTTTTGGTCAGCATCCCGAAGAGGCCAGGCATGTAACTAAAAAACTATAACAGCTACAAGAAAATAAAAAACATTTTATTAATCAGGAGACATTTTTATCCATGTTTTTTTTAAAAAAAAATAAATAAAATAACGCTTTTGAAAAATTTAAAATTGTTTAAAAATGATGGAAAGCTGTATGATAAGCACTGTTTTTTGAGAATTACGAAGTACTCCGAGGGAGCGCGCAAAGGTGCCAAATGTTGAATTTTTTCTTTTTTAACTAAAGAATATCCCACGGGTAAAAATTAAAGATGGACAGAGTCGGGGTTTTTCGGCCTACCGGGGGACGACGGGGGGGACTTCGTCCCCTCCTCTGTCCCTCCGTCGGCTCGAACCCCCTAAAAAGGATATAAAAAGAAAAAATAACATTTTCTCCAAAGCGTAAAAATAAAATACTATTTGGCAACTCTTGCTCTCGTGAACTAATGCAGGATTCAAGGTCAATCACAGCGTACACTTGCCAGATCTAAGATTATACTAATATTTAAGGTGTTATTAATAAATATTAGAATAAAATAAATTTTTTTTAAAGTTTTGTCGATGAAATTACTTGCTGAAATCAAAAATGTTATTTATTTTCCTGTAGATGTTATAGTTTTCTAGTTACATGTCTGGCCTCTTCGGGATGCTGGCCATTTTTTTATAAAGTTCTAATACATTTCTTTTAAAATTAAAAATATCTTAAAACTGATCATATATATATATATATATATATATATATATTATATATATATATATATATATTATATATATATATATTATATATATACTATATATATATTTATATATATAATTATATATATTATATATAATTATATATATATATATATCATATATATATTAGATATATATATATAATATATATATATATATAATATATATTATATATATTATATATATATACAGTATACATATTAATATTAATATATTTATGTATATATATATACTATATATATATATTATATAATATATACTATATATAATTAGTATATATATATAATTATAATTACTTTCTTTTTTGTATAATTAAAACTGGATGAGCATACTTTTGATACGTAAGAGAAATTTTTCGTATATATATATATAAAATTATTCAAAACGATTGAATATTTAGACATTTTTCAGTAGATTTATTGCAATATTTATTTTATCGAATCATTAGTTTTTCTAGTTAAACATCTCAGTTGCTGTGAGTCACTACTATCTTCAGTACACGTAAAAAAATCCTTACGAAAACGAGAAAATAGGTAATAATAAATAAGCTAACTATAATATTCACATTTTTTAAAAGTAAATACATTCAACATATACTTATATATATATTATATATACCGTATATATTAATATATATACCGTATACTCATATATAGAACTCGCTTTTAAAAAAATTAGGAAATTTAATAACTTTAAATTAAATTCTCAGGTATTTTAATTAGATATAAATATCGTATATGAAAATTAATTATTATATTAAATAATATTAGAATATATTTAATTATTGATAACGTTAAATTTTCTGAACTAAAATTCTTCAATGATTACAAGAATAATTATTATTTAAAATTCATATTATTAATAAATATTCATTTTTAATTATCACTTATATTCATTTGGGGTATCACATTTTATATATTAGTCTATATACAATTATGTTGAAGTAAACTTAATTCTATTTTCACCTAATTATATTTATATTATAAAATATTTATTTTAATATAATATTTAAAATTATAATTTTAAAAGTCGAATTTTTATTAGTCAAGAAAGACATAGAAACGTAGAGGCGAGACACAGAGACAGAGAAGACATAGTTATTGTATGATTAGAAAGAAGAGAGAACAGTGAATAGATAAGAAAGTGAGTAGATATAGATAGTAGTAGTATTAGCCACACACAGACATCGATTAGAAAGAAGATGAAGAAGAACAAGGTGCAAAGGAGAGAAGAGACAGAGACGAACACGAGAGAACGAAGAGAAGAGAAGCATCGAAATGAGTTAGACCTTGTGCAAAAAGTCCAGTCATCTGAATTCAGCCCATGATCATGGTGGCTAGAATATGATGATGATTTGAGATGAATCCGAAACTAAGTGTAATGTAAATATAAGATTTAAAAGAATGTTAAAGGAATAAAAGTAGTATTAGAGATAATGTTAGTAAGAGTAGTCTGAGAGAGAGAGAAGAAGAGTAGTATGGATAGAAAAAGACAGAAAGTCTAGAGTTATAATATATTTATTAGAGTGACAGTTGAGTTCAGACGATGAAGGAAGTTATGTAAGTGTGCGCAGAGAAAATTTTGAATTAATGTGATTGTATACAGAGTGAGATATGTTTAATTAGTGACTAAATAAAATGTAGAGAAAAGAAAGAGAGAAGTTGAGTAAGACAGAAGAGTGAGAGAGGTATTGTAGATAAGAGTATATGTAGATAGAATAGAGAGAATGTAAGAAGAAGTAGAGAGAGATGAATGAGTATACGAAGCACACATTAAACAATAAATAGAGAAGTAGAAAATTATAGATTACGGAGTAGGGAGCCTAAACGGTATGCTATCATAAAGACAGCAACGAAAGAGAAGAAGAGCAACTTAAAAAAGTTTATTTTGAAATTTTTGAGCACGAATTTTTGAGAATGAGCACGTGAGTAATTGATGCATTAAGAGACAGAGAGTCAATACAAGTCATATGCTGCGAGGTGAGCAGAGAAGACAATCTATGGTAAGTGAGAGGGTAGAAGAGAAGAAGAGTGAGTATGAAAAATGTATCGAGAGAATTTGTTTAAGCACTTACCGAACCATCAGAGAGTGAGAGTAAGGGTTGTAAAGTTACGCGAGAGAGATTGTTAACCGAGAAAAAAGTTGATTTTTGGACACCATGTAAAATTTTTTAAAAATATATATCAAAACTTAGCAAAAATTTATCATAGCTAAGTTAAACCATATTTTAGTATGTATCATCACACAAAATTTTATATCGTTAAAAAGATTAGTACTTCCTCAATCTTGTTAATAAGTACAAGAAGGAAGAACCACAGAAATGGAAAATATCTGTGAAAACGATTTTAGAAACACAATTTTTCGGAGATTCATTTTCATGGTGAAATATTAATTTGTCCCCAAAAAAAAAGGAAGAGCACAAAGTGTATCCTTAAAGTAGTGGCACCTGATACAAATCATCTCTCTATGAAATTTGGATGATAGGAGAGGTCATTAGAGCCAATATGGAGATTGACTTAAAAGTGAATTGAGAACCGGAGAGAGAGATTATATAATCTTTAACTTTAATAAAATCTAATTAAGTTTGATAATATTTCTCGCTTTCTCGTAATTAAATACCTGAAATCACACATGGTCATAACAATATTGGCTACACCCTGTTTTACAACCGTCCAGAAAGAGTTATAATAATTTCTTAACTCAACAATAAACTGGTATATTGGGTAGTCATGTTGATA
>JABUQX010087627.1:10000-20000 GCA_015478945.1 Trachelipus rathkii
AAACTGAAATGTTTTATAAACCAGTTTTAATAAATAGTATACTATGTACGTGAACTCCAGTCGTCAAGTCAGTAATACTAAACAAATACCAAAAATTATTGTTAATTAATTATAAGTAATACGAGTAGAGAGCATATTAGTAAGAGACCGAAATACCATTGTATGGTAAAGCTGCATTAAATACTACTCTCATTTTTTTTTTTTTATATAGAATGAGAATGTGCACCCTCACCAGGGTAAATACAGGGAGCTCTGCCAGTGAGATGGCAGGAGTTCGCGTGCGCGTTTTACATGCGTGTGATACATATGGGGTACGTGACCCTACAAAGTTTTCCCTCTCCTTCTAGGGGAAAGGAGTCTCCGGAACCAACTGACACCTTTTCTGGTTTATTTGGGTGTTCTGCTCAGGGCTTCTCTACCGGAACGCCGCGTCATTTCGGCCACCTAAGTTGGGTAATGGAAAAGGCGGTCCCCGCCCTGTGTTCTGGCGCCTGTACGCGCTCTGACCCAGCCCCTAAACAAATTTGTGCCTGTGTGTATAGTCCACTCTGTGTACAAATAAATATATATAGATAAATATATATAGCCCCCGCCGGCTCGAGCTCCCCCCCTTAAAAAAATAGCCAATGCCATTTTTTGTTTATTTTTTATTTATTTTTTTTTTTTTTACACTTGCATAACTAAAATAATTTCCAAACACAAAGGAGATTACCAAAAATGTGATAATCGCCTTTTCCCTAGTGACTATTTTTTGTAAATTTTTATTTTATTTATTTATTTGTTTCTTTTTACTATATTTCCGGTGCAGCGTGGGATAGAGTAAGAAAAGGCACGTTTAAAGAAGAGTAAGAAATATGTCCACTTATTCTTTTGGGGCTCCGGAAATTCTGTATCTTACCCCCTAGGATTAAACAACAATGTATTTGAAACCTTTTCCCTGTAGCTTTGTCATTTTTGAGATAGGACTTATGGATTAGTGTCTTCTTCTAGAGGCTGGCCTCGCTAATACTACCATATATATATTATTAATACCCTATATATGGAGGACATATACTATATATATATATATATACTACTACACTATATATATACCCTACTACCTAAATAATATACCTTACAGTAATTGGAGGGATAATAAAGTTCCTTATTACCCTAGCACTAACAATGTAGGCGGTAAAATGAGTTAATAATCAAAAGTTGAAGCAAATTCTATTAGTTGTAAAGTAAGAAAGTATTATACTCACCATAATATCGTTTACAAGCGGTATATATAATCATATAGAGCTTTGAAAGATCTCATATTTCTTGTAAGGTGATAGCGGTTTAATTATTTAAAATCAAAATAACCCTTACCTACTATACTTTAACTACAATTATTTACAATTTTGTCATTTGCACCTATTTACTTTGTATTCTCTCAATAGATTGCTACTAATTCACTAAATGGTACAATATATATACTCACTTATATTATATATCTTCTCTATATATATACTATCAGATATATGCGGGTAACTTCTTTAGTTTCACCTATATATTATAAAGCTATATACTCGATGAATTAATTCACATTTAGTATTTTTACAACAAAATTTAAAATAATCTTATTCATTCAATTAATTAAATAGATAAATTTTTTTGGACTCTGAAAGAGAGGCGCGGCCAGAATATAAACCATATCCAGATATATTTTCGCCTTCTTCTTCACCACTTGTTCGACACTCCAACATGTCGGAAATTCAACTTCTCTCGCTGCTTCCCTTGCACCTCCGCCACCACCATTCGCACATCAGGTACTGCCAGCACCGCAGGCACCTCCAGCTCCACCTGCTCAACCACCTGCATACTCAGTATGTGAACTTCATTCATCATAACCAACAAATAATGTCACTTTCATGCGATTCTGTGACCCGGGTGTAGGAGGGTATGTACACTAAACATAGAATGCCCCTATAGCCATATGTGCATTGATGTGTTTTACAAGACAGAGGGTTCCTTTCTTACCATCCCTTTTCCTGAACAGGAGTCTGGTTCCCTTTGTCACTAAACATAAATTTTTGAGGCTCACCTTTGATGGCCCCTCACTCACTTGGAAGCAGCACATTAGGGGCCTCCAATTGCAGTGTTTGAAGAGGCTAAATATGATGAGACGTTTGGTGGGTACAAGATGGGGTGCTTCCCAGAGCATGCTTCTCCACTTTTATACCATCTATATCAGAGCCATGTTTAGATTATGAAGAGTGGTTTAATTCTGTGGCTTTCCCCAACTCTTCAAAAAGTGACATTGGAAGGGCGGCCAGTGGGTCATAATATTGCGCGGATCACGAACGATCCATGGGAGCCTTTACCTTCCTCTCGCTCATTTAATTGGCCTTCTTGAGAGCTTAAAGAACATTGTCTCCTATACTTAATCTCCAATCTTAGTAATGGGAAATATTAGGTCTGTCTATGATTCTATTTATGTTGAATCTTTATGCGGGAGTGAGAACTATCCTTTATTTCAACAGAATTTTCTAATTGTCGGCTTTGAGATGTAATTGTAGGGTTCCTGGTTACACATATTATGATAAATAGGAGAAGAAGGAAAAATCATCCGCTTGTATACATTCAAGCTGGGCATCACTATTCATTTGAAAACGTGGCAATAGCAAGAACCGCATATTTTGTAGTGTAGAAAGTTTTAAAAGGCCCAATAAACAATAGTTTGGTCCTCTTAGTTTTGCAAGAGGTACCCCTGGATCATGTTTCAATGCTTCTCTGATACTTCTACCATTAGTATATGCAACTGGGGAGGGCATCTATATAATTCATCCTTTTGTTCTCCCTGTCACTTTGGAGCAAAGGGAAATGGGTATACTCTTCTATTTTTATTGGAAGGCAAACGTCCTAATTTACATTCAAGCAAAGGTCCTGAAGAAACCATAACTAAAGAACGACATTTTCGGGTGTATACCTGATCGTTACAATAGGTTCATTAAACCGAGAGATATAATTATAGCGTATGAGTGTTTTTGTGCATAAATGAGAACAGTCAGCTGTCTAGTGATATTATTTTAATGCATACTTTCAGTGGATATCTTCCCCGTTGGCACCCTTATTTGCACAAACCAATTGTGTGGAAAGCGTGCGCATACCAGATTTTAGAAAGATGGCTATTTCCCAACAGATTGTGTATCTTAGCAAAAGTAACAACGGAAAATAGAAACGCACTAACTTAGGAGATGCACTTCCAATGCACCCTTACTCCCTAGCACTTACAAGTGCTTTTCCCAGTTTCCAATACAGGAGTCTATCTAGACAGCGAATTCGCATGCAGTATGAGCCAGTCATCTCAGTCACTCCTACACCAATGTCTTTGAAGCAAAGTTAAGTAATAAAACTATCTCTATCTTGACTTTTTCCTGCATCAAATTATGACTATAACTTTTTTTTTTTTTTTTATTTTTCTATTTGCATTTATATATTTTCTTATAATTTATTTTGAAAATTTTAGTTAGCATAGCCCATTCTTGTTTATTTGTCATATTACATCACCTGACGCGTCACTTCTAAGAGAGTAAATTTCCTCAAAAATGGTAGCAATATAATATTCAACAACTTGCAATTTATAATACATCAAATTTAGTATATCATATGTTCCTCTCTATATTCCAGTTGCCGCACTACAACTTTGTAACACTAGTGTTGAATACGGTCTCTTTCACAGCTCTATCTACTAGATATTTGTTTGGTGATATGTGCAGACTGAGCTTTCCAAAGATCCGTCTATTCTTCCATAGTAATAGGCACCAGGTCCCAGACCTGGCCCATCTAATCTACCACTTGTGAATATCTTTCTCCTTAGAGTTGGCAGCACCAATGTTAATGAATTAAAATAAACCTCTCTCTGTCTATTAAAGTAAATTAAAGGAGGTGAAGGATTTTTGGAGGAGCTCGGTACTAAATACTATCCTTTAGCACAATAAATCTATTCTTTCACCTAATTATCTAAAAATAAATTTAGATAATGAGATAAAAAAATGTTAGAATATAACCACTCTTCTTTAACTTTTTAATCAACAATCTAACTCACGTGGTTCTGGTTATCGTCGTGCTTGAGTTAAGTCTTTTTGCGTTATTAACAAAATGTACTTAGTGAATTTCCTTGTGACTATTTTTGTTGTCTCTCATAGCCCATAAATCTTTTTATGTTTGGTGTCTATTTTCCATACACACTCAATCCTGTCATATATACCATCTATATGCTAATGGTGATTATATTTGAAATGATGTTGAACCACTTTCCTAATTCATTACGTGGTTTGTTTATAATTCTGATAGTTCACAGAGGAGGAGCCTTCGCTTTCCCTGCAGGGAGTGTGGTTCCTTTTTTGAACTTTCTTCCAGTTCTACTGGGGAAGGTAATAATAATAAGTGACCTCCGTATATCAAGTTTATAGGGTTTTATTTCTGGCACTCTTTTAAATATATTATCCTTAAACAAATGTTTCTGTCTAGTTAATAAGTGTGCTATTATGATTCAATATGTAAGTATGTAATCTTAATTTAGAAATAGATAAGGATCTATGAAGGGAGTCCATAGTGGAAATTACACCTAATCAAAGTTGGCTATTAATGGGTAGGGTAGAATTGCATTGACATTTATGTGAGGTAAATATTAACTAGTGTCTCTTACAGCGACTTATTACTGTAATGCCAGTGCATATAACCCAATGTCAGTTTTTTTTGTCCTGCAGTAACCTATGTCTGAAAAGGCCAATGGTTTTAAGGGGGGAAACATTGAGATCAAAGGTCCTACCAGAATAACCTAATTATACCACCAACTAAACATAAACACAAGTTAATAATGTAATTTCTTAGGCCTAACTTTATGATATAGTATAGAAAACATTACTCTTAGGAGTTAAATTGGAGTACTACGAGATTTTAGGTTGTTTGGTCTTTGTATATTCTACTATATTGAGGTAAGAATAGTGGAATCCAATAGAACTGTTGAAGACATTAGAATAATAGAGACAGTAAGCACCATAACCCTACACATTGGTCTATTTTTTCCTACCCACACCACTGGTACCACATAGTCAAAATCCAACTAGCCAAACATGACTCAACGTTGTTTATTCCGCACACAGCAGATCAAACAGGGAGATAAAGAAACAACTACTTAACGGTTTGGAAAATGCTAAACTTTTAAATATTTCTAGAACTATTGAATTTATCCGACTATATGTAGCATAATACCTTTTGAAAAATTGATCTACCAATTCATATTAACCTATTACCTATCATTTATCCTTCTTTAATAACTTTAGTTATGGTCTATTTAATCATTTTGACCACTTTGATGAATCAACACAATAGTGACATATTACACATGAGCATTATACATAAAAACTGGCAATTTGGCCTTTAATGTGAAAATATACTATAATCTTGTTAAATCATATAAACATCCTATATATAATATTATTTAAATATATATCCAATCCTTTCTTAATGCTTGAATATATTATATCTAAGTAGTTGTAACATCACCCATATACTAACCTCTTGGTGGTCATAACACCATGGGTAAATATATTTTCACAATATCTAAAAGAGAGAAATAAGTGCTTTGCTTATATTCAAGTCATGGCTTGCATTCCTTTTATATTTTCTTATTGTGCACCACTGGTATCTATCACTGTGCCCTTGTACAACTACAATTCAAATAGAGTAAATGTAGCTATACAAATATTTTGTAGACTTGTATCTATAATGTTCCCCCTATCTTAGATTAATCGCCTTTCTTAATACGGAAAACATTTCTACATCACTATCAGCCTCTCCTATCAGCACTTATACTCTACTCAAAAATGCAGATAATTATCCTTGTTACTGCTTCATAATTTGATTATCTAGCACTCATCTTAGCATAAATCTTTATTAGTTCTTTCTTAAATAAGGAGCCAAAACTCTTGCTATAATAATACTCTTAAAATTTGGCCTATTTACATAACAATAATTAATATCAAAATATAATGATTACTATAAACTCATTCTCACTTGCTCTTATAAGGAGACATTGCAATATGATTATATCTAGCATCTTATTAGCTTTGTATTCCTTGCTTCCAAACATGGATTATCTAACTTTCAAATTACTGGCTTATAATCACACACTAAATCTTATTCTTGAAGTCTACAGACTCACTATTGACCAATCCCTACAATTCATTAATCGTAGTTAAATACTTTATTTATTTTGAAAGTAACCTAGGTGAAGAACCTTACACTTATTACTATTAAAAATAAAATTCATTATTGCCACTTATCTGCCACCCAAGAAGTTTATATCTTAAGATTAATTTGAATCTCAATTATTATAACATAAATCCATAACAACAATCCCTATATAGCTAAGAGGTAGCCTACAACTTTTAAGCTAAAATCATTCTGCAAAACATTGATAAAAATCCTAGATTCACTTAAGTCCTCACCCTAGTCCTAGAAGTTATTTATATATTATACCGTAGGGAACATTATAAGTGGCCCCAATTGAATCAGTGAGATACAGTCGCACTCACTTTATTATATATATTTGAGTAGGTTACACTAGCTTCAGTACCTGCTGCATTCCATCTTCCTACCATAATGAATAAGGGCTACGACATAAAATTTGAGCACCATTTTATTTATAGTCAATTGTAAACTGACCAACTGAGTTTATAATTGGTGGTATCAATAAAAACCTACGAAACCGTTAACTATAATTATAATCTTTTAGTCGCGATACCTAATGTAATTATATAATGCAAGTGAGGTTTTTCTCTCTACGCACTCATAATATAAACTGCATGTGAGAACTTACATTAAGACTTGTGCAACTCAGCCTTATGATATGGGAACCTGATTAGTCCAAAAAAAGCTTGCCTGTGATACAGAAGTAGTGATGGATATTCAATTGCTGACAACGTACGTACGTCGTGTGTCTTATAATTTTCTGTTCGATAGTATATATGTATGATTCTCATGTGGAGGTCTCTAAATATGAGTTTGTATCTAATAGTGACAATTCTACTCCTTATGTCTAAATAAACCATGACTGTGGAGTCATACAATTAACTCTTTGGTATTATCTATCCAAAGTAATATTATTGCTCTATATGTATTTAATTTTTAGGTGATTACTTTTTTGCCCTCAATTATTTTAATTTTAAACAGATTATTTGTTATGAGAACCTAACTGGAGCTAATAAATTCCCCAAAGTCTATCCTTGCTACCAGTTTTCGGTTATTATATATATGATCACAAATAAGGTTCTCTGATTTTCTTATCACCAGATCATTTTACTTGTTGGATAATCCTTGTATTCTACGCATATATGTTATATGATTGCTTAAAAAGTTATCAACAGTGACAGTGCCTTCTAAGATACTTGTCTTCTCTATCTTACTACTCATTTCGTACTATTCACACGATCATAATTATATATCCTATATATTAATAGATCAGATCGAGTCAACGCGTGCACACTTTACTTGGGTCAATAAATGGTTCCAGTTAAAATTATTATTATAAATATAATCTTATTATTCAAAATTCAAATTACTGAGTAAATTCTGTTTAAATACATATACATTACACTAAAAATAATAAGAGAGTTAGTATCACATAAGCTATTGATTGTATCCACAGAAGTTCTTGTTCGTACCAGGAAACATTGCGCCAAAATAAGGGCAGTTCATTGTGAGATATTGAAAGTTTGACCAAACTCCCTTTATTCTTGTGGAAACGCTCATCTGTGAAATTTTGCAAAATCAATCTTGAGAATGTGGGAGCTGAATGTGTGGTCTCTATATATCTATATAGCACTAGAGTTTGAGATATAATTAAGTTAATAATAAATCTGTATAAATATTTACTGTCTTTAGATCCTCTCCATATTAGAGCGTTTATTATATCCAAATACCAAAGTTAACTTGACTCTAATATATTCTATGTGATCGTATAGTCCGAACTTCTCTGTGTCTCTAGCTATTTGAAGCATCGAGTGTCAAGTCTCGTACCATCAATTTCTGATAATATTTCCCTATAAGTTTGGTCTTAATAATTCAATCCTTACTTATAATACAAGTTAACGCAAATTATTTATTAATAAATATTTCAGTCATGTCATCTTATTTTATAGTGTGCTTATATTTTCTTTCACTCTTTAATCAATTTCATTTCTAATTCTTCACATCACAAACACTAGGTATATTCATTCTTAATTTTATACTCATCCTTACTAATAATTTTGGATTTTTATCAATATTATAATTTTTCTAATATCTGTAACTAGATATATTCAATCAATAATTAATTGCTTAAATATGTTCCCTGACTAATATGAAACAATTTTAATCCTTATAAACTCTTAATCCCAGTTATATACTAGCATGTTCGAAATTCTTGTGGCAAATATCAAACATTTCGGAAAAATCTAAGATCTTTCTTTATTAACTTGCAATTTGGGCCCAAGATCAATGACATTCATATTAATAAATCTAATGTTATATTATGGTAAGACTTAAGTTTCTAAAATTCTCCTCACTTAACCTATCATCCACCATACTTTCATTGTAAGTTAATATTAATATTAAAGTCTAATAGTGCATCGTGTCTTTGTAAGGTTAATGACTCATCTGACTATCAAAAAAGTTGTCCTAGGTTGTCTCTTCCAATAAATCAGAACTAATGAAATTACCAGAAATTATTTAACACATTTATTACTTATAATAAACTTAATGAGATTTAGATTTTTAAATGCTAAATTATATTTTATTGGTGGAATATATTTTTTATTTCTATTTTAATTATTTATTAATTATTTAAAATGTTAATTTATGTTAAAATAATAAAAATTGAGTACATAATCAAACTCACTAGAAAATCCTTGAGAGTAAATTAAACATAGAAGAATTAGATTTTAAGAAAATTCACTCCTATTCACAAAGTTTCATCAGGTTTGGTTAGGTCAAGTGGATATTTATATATTTACTTGGTGACAGGTGTTATGGGGTTACATTATACTGCTGTCTCTCCTAAGGATTTCATCTAGAAAATTACTTAATCGTTTATGCCTAAGTCTTTTATTTATCAGAGACTAATCAATTTCTCATTATATAATACTACTGGTTTTTAGTGAGATTGGGTACCGTAGGCAATTATCAATATATTTATTCATATATATATATTATAATATATATATATATACTTATATATATATATAATATATCATATATATATATATATTTACTATAAATTATATTATTAATATAATATATATATATTATATATCTATATATTATAATATATATATATATATATAATATATATATATATATATAATAATATTATTATATATATATAATATAAATATTGTATATAATATATATATAATATATATATAATATATATCATTAAATATATTAATATATATATTATTTAAAGCCATTGATATATATATCATATTTTATATTAATATTATATTATATATATAATCTATAATCATTCGTAATTAAATATTATTAATAATAAGTATATATATATATATATATAATTATTTAATATATATATAGTATATAATATATATATATTCTATTATATATTAATATATATAATAATATATATATATATATATATTAATATTATTTAGATAGGATCGTGCTCGAATAGTGAAAACGCCAGATTATTAATACCGAATATTCGGCCTTTAAAAAGTAATTCCGCCCGAAATACCGAATATTCAAGCTATAATATTAAATCACATTCTGCCACTATTTATTTATTCTACGTTCCCCCGTAAACAATATATTATCACAATATTTTACGGTCATCCATTTAGTGGAAATATAAAAATATAAGAAAATATACTGCTATAAATTGAGATAAAATGTATGCCCTCCATTTACTGTGCGTACGTGCATATATATTAAAAAATATGTTCATATGTCTGTCTTCCTCTTGATTATCGAT
>JABUQX010087627.1:30000-55043 GCA_015478945.1 Trachelipus rathkii
CATTCGAACCTTCATTTCAGCTCTCGCACATTAACCTTAATTGCTATATATTGATGATACACCAACTCATGGCTATTATTATTATTATTATTATTATTATTATTATTATTTTATATAATATTACTTTAAATTTATTCTTTCAATTATTAAATTTAATTGTTATTATGAGGGGTGTTACAAATAAAATAAATAAACTATTATTTGCTATTATTTTAATATTATTATTATATATATTTATTTATTTCTTTTATTATTATTATTATTTATTATTATTATTATTCTTATATTATTATGATTATAGTATTATTAATTATTATTATTATTATTATTATTATTATTATTATTATTATTATTATTATTATTATTATTATTATTATTATTATTATTATTATTATTATTATTTATTATTATATTATTATTGGTAATAATAATTGATGAATAAACATTTAAAACCCTTATCTAGCATAAGAAATTGGCGAATATATACTGTATGTATGTATATATATTATTTATTATTTATAATTATTATATTATTATAATTGGTATTATTATTTGGTTCTTCTTCTTTTCTTCTTCTTTTTTCTTTTTTTTCTTATTCTTTTTTCTTCTTCCTTTCATTTTTTTCTTTTTTTCTTTTTTTCTCTTTCTTTTCCTTTTTTTCTTTTTCTTTTTAGAATTATTCTTAAAATTATTCTTCTTATTATTCTTCTTAATCGTAGAATTATTCTTATTCTTATTCTGTAATAATAATTTATGAATAATTAATATTTAAAAGCCATCATTAAACTAGCAAAGAAATTGTCGAAATTTATGTACTTTGTATACTAGCAAATATTATTCAAAGCTCATATACTACTAACCTAATTAGTGTGAATAACGCCGAATTGCGGTAAAAATTTTAATTTTTTCCGCTATTTAAACGAAGCGCAGTAGGTTTCTATTATTAACTAAATACTACTTTTTATATCTTAAAATAAAGTTCTTGAATAAAGTAAAATTTTAAAAAATACGAAACGTAAGTATATGTACTGGCATAATGCTCTTACACCTATACTGAGCTCAAATTTTGTAAAACGTACTAGCAATAATTAAAACTAAATGTACCTTATAATATTTACTATAATAATAAGTATTAAGTAAGCTCTATATTCTTGTTCAAGCAAAATGTGTAGAACATAGCGACTCGCTTATAAACCTCACAAATGCAAAAATCGTTTCGATACTCATCCAATCACAACCTAAGTATTATTTAAGGAGACGAATTCCATAAATTCATTTATTATTCGGTGAGAGGTGGAATTCCAAGTTCAATTTAACTATTAACTAAAGAAACTTTCATTTATATATTAATAACTAATCTCACTATTGATTAAATATTATATCTTCATAAGATGTTCTATATTCTTACCACTATTTTAGAACTTCTATGGAACTAAAACTAGAAACTAATAATGAAAACTTTATCTATATAAATATACTGATTGAACCGAGAATAATTTTTAATATATAAAAAAATTTTAAACCATTATCCAAATTGTCATTAACATAACAATATCACTATCAACTATAATTATACTTACCCTCTAGCCAACGGAGTTCATCTCTACATTTTGCATTAGAACGTTTAATTCAACGTTTTCAAACCCCTCATGTTAGTTCTGTACTAATATTATTCTTTTTCCGACTCTCAAATTCTTGGGACTATAAAGTTCCCTATCCAGGATATAACTCATTCCGTCGTTTCTACTCCTCTTGCCTTGCTCCTACTACTTGCATTTGATTATCCGCCATTAGTCATTATCATATATTCACCATTCCCGTTCTTGCCCACATATCACATCCCATTTTTCAACAAAACGCTTTCCATGGAACATCCTCTTCTCGTGTGCGGTTCTGCGACTGGCGCACCATATTCGCGTTACGCGTGTGACATATACGTTGATATAAATCCGAGTGATAGTCTTTAAATATCCTCTCATGTTGACTCCGGTTATCAGTGTAACTCTCTGATATCACTGGCTTTCGTTCAATCACCGGGCTAATTTCACTTACCGCCTATCCCTTAATTATTTATATTGATATGTGAACTAAGGGAAGTTACCGCGCATTGATATCTCGAAAACCTAAGATAGATACAAGAAAACTGGATTAACATATATGGAATCACTGTCTCCATGCTCATTGCCAAACATAGGTGTGGATACATTGTGGTGTAATGGAACATCTCGAAAACATATAAACTACCTATTTTCCTTTTACCATTGCTTCTTCTTTATTAACCTTCCTCCACACCTACAGCATATTAGTATAAAGACATATCACGAATAACATATTAGAATCAGAAATGGCCCACCGACAACCAGCCTCTTTTCATCACTTCCTTCGCTCACATCACTCTACATACATTACTCATTCTCTCTCCTATTTCTATACAACCGACAATTAAATCTATCCTCCTTTCTTTCATCATGTCTACCTCTTCATGCTGTCTCAATCTCTTTTCCGCTCTCACAAAGGATATACGACAAAGTAATTTTCGCAGAAGTTAGCTTTCCAATTATCTTGGACACCTCTCTTGGAGCAATTTGTATTAGCTGCAATGGTTTGGACATTATATTTCATACCACACCACGTCTTGCCGGTAGGGTCTTCTCAGTAATCATCACCCCGCTCAATTTGTGCTGAATTCTGTGGGTGTTCGATTCGGGGGTTTCCTGGCTCTCTCTGCAGTGCGCTCTCTTCCTACAATCAACTGTGTTCGTATTTCAGGCAGGACAGAGCTTTTTGCCTAGCGCCTTCTGTCCCCACAGTGCGGGTGTCGGGCGCGTAGGCCAGCAGCCTTTACCGAGCTTAATATTATTCGAAATCAAGGGTGCACCCCGACGGATGCGCAATCGATAGTAGAGTTGTTGGTCCTAAGTTTTGCACCGACGTAAATGAAAGAAAGATGGCAAGGATGAGAAATAATAAAGAAATTTGAATGTTAATTTTAAAGAAAATTTTATTTTTTCTCAATTTCGAGACGCTATACAGAAGCTGATATATTCTACATTGCCAAGAGTAATTATTATCATATTTTCTTGTAACCTATATATATATTCATTAGTATTCCGGAAGGTATATATTATCACGGGTATTCTTATTAATTTGGCCTAATATATCTTAGTTTTAGAGTATTTCATGCGGTTACTTTATACTTAGTGTTATCATACCATAATATAATAATAGATAGATATTAGTATATATTATTTATATAATTACAAGATTAATATATATATAATATATGTATGTATATATATATAGGCCCTTATAGAAGGATATCTTTATATCTCACTGTTTTGGACTCAATGTTCCTTATTTATAACGTCTTTCACACCTTGACTTACCCCATAGTTAATTAATTATTATTAATACCGTACAATCACTCTTTGTTATAAGTTACTTTTTTCTAATAATTTTATCTACTGTCACTTTTATATTTAACTTTCAATTGTTTAAAATTAATGATTTGGTTCATAAATTGACTACATTACGTATAACAAATATAAGTTTTACTTTATTTATGAACAAATTCATAAAAATTTTACCTTTCATAAGATACTCTTATAATAAATATATATAGTTGCTACTGACATAATGTTTTATATGCCATATAAAAATATATTTGATATATTATTTTAATCCGCATTTTATTATTGCTTTAACTTAACTTTAAATTATTAACTTTTATAAAATAAAATAACATTTGGATTATTTGATATATAATCATTAATAAAAGGGCTTGTTTTTTCGGTGCTTTAATACTTTATTTTTTTGTGACCCCACCGCGACCCAACGTTTATCCACTCACGGCCCCCTTGAGTAAACAATGCCTAGATCAGTGGGTCTTCCAAAGTGGGTACGCGTACCCCGGGGGGTACGCAAAGTGATTGGAGGTGGTACGCCGAAGAAGTAGCCTCACGATACTTGCGAGTGCATCACGTGGGTGCGGGTTCTCTCATTATATTTTATATTATATTAATATTATATTTTATTCATTCTGTATATAATAGGGGGTACAACTTATAATTAATATTGCTATCCGAGTGAATTATGAGAAGTGGTACACGCACGGAATTCACATAACATACTAATCAATACAGTTATCTGCACTTTGGCGAGTATAGGTGGGCTCTAGTTCAGTGGTCAGTTTTTATTTTTAATTTTGTTTAGGATTATAATCTCTTATTTTATTTCTACTGACTAATTTCTTGTTACTAGGCAAATATAAAAAAAAAAAACCTTTTCTGATTCAGAAAATTTCCTTGCCACGCACAAATAGTTATATTGAAATAATTTCATGTTTTTACTTTAAAATATTTGACTTATTTTAACAATTGGTCACCATTATCTGAATCTATAAAAGCACATTAAAATAAACATCTATGATAGAAGCCATTAAAGTGACATAAGAAATATTTACACTAAGGAGGCAACTGGCTGGATGCAAATGCAATAACATCACATTGATTTACACGAATAAATTTTCAAAAGGGTCATGGGCGAAGTCATGTAGCATTAGCCAGTAGTTTTGCAAAACATGAGAACATCTACATACTTACAGACAAGCATGCGAACAAGGAGAAGTATATTTAAATAAATCTTTTATATTTAGTTTTTAGATCTAAAATTTTAAGGTAAAAAAATGTCAATAATATAACCTTAATTTTTATATATATAAATAACTTAAGATTACAAATATTTAAAGCAAATTAAAATTTAAAAAAATATTTCCTTAAATGTAATAATTATACATATTAAACTTGTCATCAAAAATAACAGGATTAGATTACTCCCAACTGCAGTAGATCTAGCAGAATTATAGCTACTTTCAGATACGTAGTAATGTATCTAAAGACAACATGTTTTAGAAGAAAAATCGTTAGTGAAATCAGCTTAATTGTAAAAAATAGTTATTCTAAAATAATTTCATGTTCCAATCGAAACAAAAGTTATTTACATTACAATTTGTTTATAATCATGACCTTTACCTAAATAAATACCATCGGATTAAAGCGAAAATCTCACTCTATCAGCGTATTGGAGAAATAGATATTCGCTTTTACGAATGATTTTAATCAATACAATTGTTGTAGCATTTTTACAATAAGTTAAACGGATGATTCAAAGATATACAAATTAACAAGAGAAAATATTGATTAGATGTTTTTGCATAAAAAGGGAAAGGAAAAAAATTAATACACAAAAAAATATAATACAATATACTAATAAGAATTAGAAAAGAAAGATTCATTGAAATAAATCTAAAAATATGAATTTTTCAAACAAATATTTAAAATCAGTTCTAAATCGTTAAATCCTGAAAGAAAAATAATAAACACCCTACCTCTGCAAGCGTGTAGGAAATTGCAACTGCATGCTATTTAAACCAATTTCTAACAATTACCGAAATGGATATAAACATAGATATGCTAAAACTTGATAAGTACTCTCCATTAACTTTTAATTAACTTTTTGTTATTTTTTTAATTTCTATATTTAATTTCTATATTTAATTTCTTTCAGGCAGTCATATCCTCGGAGATGTATGATTCTTTATCAAAAATATTTGAATCTGTCCCACTACCTCATCTGCCCAATCCATGCTTTAAAACTGAAAACTATCAAAACATACGAGAATGACTTTTTGAAAAATATTTTATACAGACAAAATATTAATGAATAATATCATTGTGGAGAAAATAAAAATACATTGAACTTAATATTAAAATATGTAGAAAAGCTTGCTGAATTATTTATGAAAAACACTTCATTCACATTATATAGACATCATAATACGCTTTGTTTACCTTATAATAAATAAATATCATGTTACCTGTACAGGTCAAAATTTCCGGAATTTATTAAAGTTTAAAAAGAGGAAAACATTATAAAAATTAACTTGACGAAGTAAATATTTCTAGAAAATTATATATGACTTAAAAACCAAGTATAACTTATATTAAATATCGGAAAGTTGTTCTTATGTGGTAGCACTTACATGCTCGATAGAACCTTATTAAGATTTTGTCTATTATTATTTCACCAGGAGCACGAAATCTTCGTATTTTATCTTCACCTCAGGCTTTAGAATATTATTTAATAGGCTTTTCAACTTTTTTAGGCTTGAAGTTAAGGTGTAATATATATTATAATCATTACTTATTTATATATATATATATATATTATATTATATATATATAATATATATATTATATATAATATATACTTATATATATGGCTACATAATATACTAGTGGATATCTGTTTTATATAGGGTCCATAAATTTTATATATTAAAAACTTAATTTTAAGATTAGCCAAATAAGAAATCGGTAAAAATATCGATATTTAACATATCATTTATAAAGGGTAAAACAAGGGAGTGTATAGTGGGGTTCCAAAGTTGGCCCTGAGATATATTATTCTATGAGCGGGTTAAATAACGTTAATACAGGAATACAGAAAAAACAAAAAAAATTAATTTTATTATTCAAAAACTAACAATGCTTAAACCTCCATCCAGAGCAGAGGAGGATAAAGGGCAAATGAATGACGCCACTCAATACAGTTTTTGGTATATCTGTGAAGGTGGCAGGAAACTGATATACCGAGACTGATATCAAAATAAATGAAGAAAGACACACAGAATTATAAAACCGGAAAGGAGAAAATTATTGTTTATTACACAAGAGATATATACTTTTTATGTAGATTAAGTAAATCCTTCTAAGATGCCTGAATAATTTGAAAACCGGCAATATGGTTATGTAACATTTAGCAAATTTTAATAAACTTCAATCAAAAGAATTTTAGAATTTTTATAGAAATTTATGTTGAGAGTTTATCGATAAATCTAAAATTGAAGAGTTAGAATTTAATAAAATTGAAACGTTAGATTTTTAATATTAGTATTCCAATTATATGCATAATGCTTCGATTAATTACGTGGTTTAAGTTCTCGTCTTTTTTTGATAATATTATTGAATTAAAATTATATATAACAAACATTACTTTCAGAGCATTTTATACATGTATGGATTTTGATTTAATATGTTTTAAGATCAGTTGGGTTTATTATATGCGCTTTCATCTTTTTATGAGCATCATTAATTGTTCGTTGAGTTTAGGGCACAAATTTGTGAAGAACTCTGGATATTCCGGGAGAGATATTAGTTGGTCCGACTATTTATACCATTAACACACGGTTGTATGTCACGGAGGAGGAGGCCACAGGTGGCATGGAACCTACAGCCAACTAAAACTCGCATGACTGGGGAGAAAGTGATTATTGTTTATGAACTATAGTGCCGTTAAGAGTGTCTGGATAATTAAAGACTTTAATGAGTGTTTAAAAGTTAAGCGATGCTGTATCTGATATTTTTAATAAAAAATATATAAGTATGAAAAAAGAGAATAAATAGAGGTAGGGCGGTGGATCTCGTAGGAAAAGACATATATCGGTATTCCCGAGGGTTGGTTTGGTTGAGGTTAGTATGTGATGGGTAGTTCTTTCTGAGCAATTTTTATATTGCTCCGAGTTGCTGGGAAGGGATATTGTGGGAAAAGTAGGTATCCTAGATATAAAAATTGTTTAAACTCACACTTACACCGTAACACTTAATCTTTCTATGCTGTAATATAAAGGGTCACTTTATTTTATTAAACGTAGAAGGGAATTGTATATAATGTTGTGCTTTAAGTATTGTGATGATATGAAAATGCCGTGAAATATTGCATTACAGAAAGTGAATTTTTCTAAAATTTTGAAGTGTGGAGGGAGTGTACTGTTTATATTTGTGTGATGGGTTTAGTAGGTCTAATGAAAAAAATCAAAAAATCACGAATCTTAGACTGTTGTTTATGAAAGAGGAAAATAAATTCAATTACAAGATCGCTACCGAGAATTATATATAAAGTTGAATGGGAAATTAAATAAATTTGGGGGCTAATAGCGAGAATCTTCATCACATATTCGGGTTTCTTGAGTGAAATTTTTCTGGAATATAAAAGGAGTGGAGGGGAGCATACGTTGATTCAGAAAAAGAAACTCTCTCAGGGTACAGGGATGATATACAGCCGCGCCTGAGACTATCCCAAATTTAAAACTTTGGGCGGGATTTCTCCTTATAATTTTTAAATTAGAGAAATGGGATTATTGAATGAAAAACATCTTTTGTTTCAATAATTCAGATTTATTCGACTAATGCTATCGGAACTGATTGAGAGGGATGGAGGAGCATTTATATTTAGTTAGAATGTAGATGATAGAGAATTTACAATAGAACAGTTGGAGGGAGGTACATTTGTGATAAACTATATGTATATAAAAAGTGTAAATAAATAATATTTTTTAAGCATACGGTGTATAAAATTTATTTTGGTTATTAAATATTTATACCCATTTTTTTTATTGTTTGAGTAGATATATTTAGATCTTCAATTTTTTAAGGGTATGAAATTAGATGTTTTGGTTTATTCATCAAATGTTTATTCTCCTTCCCACTTTCTATTTGGATTTATTTCACTACATTTTTTCTTGTCTCTAAATTTAATACTCTCTTCCCATTGCTTCATCAATTTTTTTCATAGCAAAAAAATATACTTCCCCAGTATTTTTACATCACTTTTCTTTTTATTAAAAATTTCTATTTATATTTAATTCTTAAACGCTCGTCTGTGTATTATTCTCAATTTACTCTTATTTTAATTATATCTCTCATAATTCATATTTATTGAATCCTAAATTATATAATTTTTACTTGTAGCTACAAGCCCCTGATGAAAACTATTGTATATCTTTTGTTTTCCATGTTCTCTTCGTTTACCAATCTATCTGACGATTTAGCTCTATTCTTTGGTTGTCTGCTCTGATGTAAGGTTTAGCATGTACTCACTTACCTTTGAAACGTAAGCGTTTAAAATTTGAAAAGGTAATTTGTTGATATTTTTTAAAATTATTTTATGTGTAATTTTTCTTCTTCTCTCCCTTTTTTCTCTCTTTTTCTGGTTAATAGTTCCTATAATATTTTTGTTAAAATTTTCTGTTATATTGAAATAATTGTATTGGAAAAGGCTAATTTATGATTATCTATGGTAGGATTAGAAATTAATTATATATTTATAAAGGCTTATTGTTTATATATCTTAATTTAATTGTACTTATAATTATATTTATTATATAATTATTATATTTATTATATATATATATTTATATATATTTATATAAATTATTGATATTATATTTACATATTATATAATTATAATTATTTTATTGACTTGCAACTTTTTTATTTTATTTATTATTTATTTATTTCTGTGTGATTATGAGATATGTTATTTTTTTTTATGAATATTTTATATTTAATATATTAGTATTAGAAATGTATTATTTATAAATTTTTTCTTTGTTATTTATTTTTTTTTACCTTGGTTGGTTATCGTCGAATTTTTTGCCTTTTTTTTTTTATTATTTTTTTTATATATAATAATTTTTTTTATGATTTATTATATATAATTATTTATTTATTTTATCAATTGAAGAGAAGAAGTTTGTTTTTTTTAGTGTTTGTTGGTGTTTGAATTTTTTAATATTATTATTTACTTTAAACTTCCTGGAAGTGGCTTTGGTATGTGCCTATTTTTTTATATATATTATGTTTGTGCAATATATAATTTAAAGTTGTTAGCCAATAATTAATAGATGTTTTACCCTCTTGCATGAAGTTAGCTATAATGAAAATTGATAATCGTGAGTAATATTTATATTCTTAATTATGAATCTATCTTTTTCATTATTTCATCATATGCTAAGATTTATGAATTAAATTAATGTGTTATTATAGACATAATTTTTATTCATTTACGGTTCACAATAAAGATTATACTACTACAATATTTTGTCTCTTTTTTTTTTCACTAAATTCTTTCCCTTTTTACTTTTTTTCATTTTTAGAGAATTTCATATCAGTAAAAGAATTTTTCTTTAATACCATGAGTTTTATTTTTCCTTTTCTTTAAGCTCCTTATTTTCTTTATATATTATTTATTTATATTTTTTTATTTTTTTTTTCTATGTAGTATAGAGTATTTTTTTATTTTATAATTTTTTTTTCATTTTTTCTTAATTTATTATTAATAGTTACTATATAGAATATATATATAATTCAAATTATATATTTATATTATATCTTATATTATTATAGTCTTTATAATTTAATATTGATATATATAATATATATTATATATATTATATATAATATATATATATTATAATAATAATTATATATATATATATATATATATATAATAATATTTATATATTATATTATTATTATTTTATAATATGATAAATAACTGCGTTAAACCAATAGTGGTCAATAGGCTAATGATAAAAAATACCCATGTTTTGAGCTATTCACCTGCTGGGATTACAAACTTGGGCCCTAGCGACTCGAACGCGTATGTGTGTGGACCCCTACGAAGATGGAACTAAAAGAAACGCGAGGGTTCTTGACTGTTGTGAAATATAAGAACCCACCAAGAACAGGCAGGTCACGCGCCCCTATCCCGTCCACCACTGCGTTAATGCAGTTTATTTATCAATAAAATATGAATCCCGCCGGTTTGCTGAGTATTTTTCACATTGTTTGATCCTACGCCCGAGTGTGGACGGTAAGGGCGCGGGATGTCCTGTCTTGGTGGGTGCTTATATTCACCACAGGAAGAATTCTTGCGTTCTTCTTTTAGTCCATCGTGGCGTAGTGGTCAAACACATACGCGTTCATCTGCTAGGGCCCAGGTTCAATCACAGCAGGGTGAATAGCTCAGAAAGGGTATTTTATTCAATTATTTTTATATATATATATATTATATATATATATATATATATATATATATATATATATATATATATATATATATATATATATATATATATATATATATATTTTTTTTATTTTATATATTATAAATATTTTATTATTATATATATAATATATATATATATCCATTATGCATGATTACAAATAAAATATTAAATTTAAGTTATAAACATACAAATTTCCAAAAATAAGCGAAAGCACGAGCGACTTCTTAACATTTACCTTTTAATAAATCTAAATAGTTATTGGGAGTAGTGTTTTTAGCTGTGGAATTCATTACGTTTTTTTCTGGAATATATTGCACTCAAAATATATATATGTTTATTTTCATATCCAATTCTTTCTTGTGACATTTGTGTATCTGCATTAACTGCATGATCATCACCCTGGCAGTGGCATGGAAACAAAACAGTGTTAATTAGCTTATTTATAAATTGTTTTATTTCTTGAATTGATAAATCGTCTAAAACGGGTGGCAGATTGACTGTGTCCTTTTCCCAATCAATCATGTTTGATTAATCAACTGAATTAAGCTTTAGTATTTTAGGCAGTTCAAAAACTCTTGCATAGCAATTCCTTGCTCTTGCTTGAATAATTCGTTGTACAACTAAATTTCTTATCACCTTTCTTGTGTTTGCTATCGTTTCAAATAATACATTCTCAGGATGAGCAAAGAATGAGTTGTTTCTTAGTACACGCGCCATAATCATAGAATGTTTTTTGTTATCATATTTAAGTAGGCACATTAGGTACCAAAAATTAGATGCACCATTAGTTACCTTTGAATGTGACTTTGTCCAAATCCACCCTGGTGCGTAAACTTTCATTATTTTATTTACAAGATCTTGGAGATCTTTGCTCAGAAGTTTTGTTGGAAAGTATAACGGTAGGATCCTGTTTGAATTTGATCCAATCTGGCATGATGAAGAGTACCTGGAGATTTATTGGCTATTGATGGCGATATATTTCCTGATTTTACACTAATATACATTTAACAGAAGCATTTTTGGTCAGTGCTAATTTGCCTAGCGATACCTTTTGGGATCTTTCCAGGATTGCTGTTCACAAGTTCAAAATCAACTATCTCCAGCTTATTTACATCTTCTTTAATTTTATTTCCAATGGTACCATTAAAAGTTTTTCGTACTGATTTTTGTCCATCAATGGCCTCGGATATGTGTACGAATGTAAGTTCATTTGCATGTAAGAGGTAAATTAACTACTGTATCGGTCTTTCCATATATATTTCAATCATTCTCAAAACTCCACCAACTCTTCCAGTGTTAACTAAATCCCATCGCAAAACAATAGCTTTAAGGGAAATCTCGCTATTAAATCAGTAAAGAAAGTTATTATTTCATCAGTAATACATTGGGCCTTGCCAGAATCTGGAATAGCATGAGTCATATAAATATCATTTGGTTCTTTAACAAGAACATAATGTTTCTCCAATTCAGTTCCATCTTTCCTTTTAGTTTGATCTTTTCCTGCCTTCAAATCCACTACATTCAATTTGCGCATTTTCTAATTTCATTCTGATGGCATTCTTTACGCTAACACGCTTGCTCTCTGTCAACTTTTTTCTATTCAACATATTAGTTTCAATCAATATCCCCATGTCCCTTAATGCTGCATTGACAGTAGTAGCAGTGACCCTATAGCTTTCTCGAAAGCTGTCAGCTGTTATCGATAAATCTTTATACACAAATCTACTCTGAGAATTTTCCTCAAGTTTAAATTCTTGATGAAATTCTTTATCATATACGCTTTCCTTTATTTCCCATGTCTCTTCTTCAATAGCATCAAAATTTAATCCCATGTTGGTTGAGGGGCTGCAGATTTCTACCACTCGAATGCTGCTAATGTTGCTGCTTCAACCCATACCCCTACCTAGACATAAAATAGATTCAACATTTAACCTTTTCAATTTTTCTTGCCTCCTTATTCTCGCACCTGTCACTGTTTTATCATTGACCGAAGTTGATTTTTCATTTGTTTTTGAAATGCAAAAGATTTCCTTAAACGATAGGAATTTTAATTTTGCATCTACAAGCAATTATTTAAATTTTTTTCATACCAGTTGCATGTGCAAATGTCAAACATTTTCAAAATAATCTTTTCTTCTGTGTTTTTTTTTTTTTGGGGGATTTTTTTTAATTTTGATCTGATTTTTTTTATAAATCTTTGAACACTTAAATATATTCCATCAAGTGTTATAGTTGGAAAGGGAAACTTTCTCCAGATGGATTCCTAGTCCCTTGCAATAATTCTATAACCCTCTTTAGCGGTTACTGAACCTTTCGAAGTTACTTGCTCTCTATGCATAATAAATAAATAATGTCTGACAATATCTGCTTCTGAAGGATTCATCGAAGGCGGAATTTCACTTGGATGTCCAAACATCGAATTGTACGTTATACTTTTGGTACAAAATATTAACAGTCAAAAATTTAAAATAATCATTTGTATAATGGAATATCACCTCTGAATATATATAATATATATAATATTTATATATATATATTATATATAAGATAGGTTTGTATTTAAAATAATTAAAAATAATATTATATATTATTATTTTATATATTATATTATTTACTTTAATTATTTCTATCCAAATACTTTTCTATTCTATTTCTTCGTGTTTTAGCGGAATCATCTTTATTTTATTTATTTTTTTATTATATATTATATTATATTTTTTTTTTATTATTTTTATATTTATTATTTTTATATATTTTCTATTCATGTTATTATTTTTATATATTTATTATTTTATTTTATTTCATACATTATTATAATATTTTATTTTATTAATTATATTTTATTTTCTTATAAATTATTATGTATTTTTTATTTATTGTATATTTTTTTTTATTATATATATTTTTTTTTAATTTTATATTATATTATTATATTATTGTATTGATATTATAATTATTATATTATTATATTTTATTATATTTATTTATTTTTAATTATTTTTTTATATATTTTATTATTTATCTTATAATTTAGTATATTAGATTATATTAATTTATTTTTTATTAAGATTCTCTCTGGCTTAGATTTCAAATTATAAAAATAATATATTGTTATTTATATAATTTATATATTATTTATTATTATTATTTTAATTTATATATTATATTTTAAGTAGGATTTTATATTTGGATTTGGATTTGGATTTTCTATTTTATTTATGTTTTAATTTATATTACTAGATCTGATTTTTCATGTAGAATATTATCTTCATTTATTTATTTACATAAGATTGTTATATCATTTATTATATAATATTATATTATTATATAGTAATATAAATGTACATATTATATTATTATATTATATTATTATATATTTATTATTATATTATTATTATTATATATTATTTATTTATTATTTTTTTAAATTTATATAACTATATTATATAATATATATATTATATATATATATATTTATTATTATATTTATTTATATTTATTATTTAAATTTTTATTTTTCATTTTTTTTATTTTATTATTTTAATATTTTTAATTTTATTATATTAATATTTTATTAATTTTTATAAAGTAATTAACTATATTATAGTTTAAATTATATTTTATTTAATTATTAATTATTATTTTGTATTTCGTCTCCTATGTTTAGAGATATATTGAGCAGACTTGCCTAGTCTAAGTTGTTCGAGTACTTGTATATTTTGATGTCTCTAGAGATATGTGATCTATTTTTTTTTATTATTACTCTATTGCATTCTGTCTCCCATCTCTAGATCTTAATTTTGAGTATACTTCAGTGGGGCGTGACTTGCTTCTAATGGGAAAAGCTTCTTGCATTCGCGATAGACCTTGTCCAGCTTGTGGAATTTTTAGTCGTTATATTCGAGGCACACCCGTGTAAACCAAGGACCGCGTTCTAGAATAGGTCCCACTGAGGATATCGAATAGGTTTTCCTAGAAGACATCCCATTAACTGCGGTAATGACAGTTTATATATATTTATCTATATAAATTAATATATATATATATATATATATATATATATATTAATTATATATTATTATATATATAATATATATTATATATATATATATATATATATATATAGGGTTCGAGGTGTGGTGTTGTGTAAGGTTACCACTTAATGTTTTTTGGTATTTCAGGTTTTTGGTTTGTATTGTTAATAGGGTGGATTGAAGTTTTCTAAAAATCCACGTTAACAAATTAGTTTTTTATTCTAACTCCATCTTATCGAACAACAGTAGTAATTTTAAACCATATAACAAGAAGTTGAAATTGAACAGGTTATGCAAGTATTAATCAAAAGCAAGATTGAAATATTAACAGCAACAAGAAGAACAAGCTTGTAGGAATATTTAAATATGTGTATTAGCTAACAAAGCATTACAATAGCTTCAGATGTGTAAACTTTATCCTACGGTACCAGCAATAAAAAAATCCAAAGTTAGGTCTCCGACTTACGGACGATTTAGAACGATTTGAATGGCCAGGTTGTCCGAAATTTCTGCAGGCGGTTGCCAGAATAGCTGAAGGTGTCGATGAGTGATCGTGAGGTAAAATTTGACAACATCACCCCCTTCTAGCGGAATGGTCTCAGGGGACGTTATTTCAAGTAACGTTGAGGCCAAATTACTCGGCGACCAGACAGCAATCTCGCTACCGTTCCCGAAGGACTGATAGCAGACCTAAGAAGGACAATGGGGACAGCAGAGAGTGATGGTAGGTCTGACTGTACTGCCAGAGACAAAGGAGCAGCAGAAGATGCAGAAGATATTGCCGTGGGAGAGCTATGCGCATGCGTATGTTCTGCTCTCGGAGCAGAGGTGACAAAGCGGTCGCTGTAAATAAGCGGTACGGGTTGTGTAGAAATAGACAGAAAAGGTGGAAGAGAAGAGGAAAGAGGTGTTTGGATTGGAAGGTAGTAAGGATGGCGGTGAAGGAAGCGGAACCGAAATAGTTTGTGGAAAAGAATCGGAAACCTGTTTGAAAGTAGGATTTGCCTCAAAATAAGCGGGCTTGAGACGGTCGATAGATACGATCTCAGTGCATGAACTTCTGATTTCTAAGTACTACCGGAAAAGGACCGTCGTATTTAGGTTAGAGGGAGGTGCGATAGGGAATCATGCCTGGCAAGGACATGGGTACATAATGAAAGATCATTCGGGATGAAGGAATGCACCTCTTGATGGCGGGTGCGTGTGGGTCTCCACGACTGAGCACAACGTCTCAAGCGGATAAGATAGGAAAGTGGGTCGGAGAAGGGAGAACGAGAAGATTGTGAGAAGCAATCGCCAGGAAGCGAATAGGCGAACCATAAACGAGTTCAGCAGCAGAACACTGAAGATCCATGCTGAAAGTACTATAACGTATTTCAACAGGCTGTAATTTTAGTGATAAAAAGGTGAAAGGAGGCCACACATCATTCAGGCGTTGCTGCATTACGCCTCCGACTACGAAATCGGACGAGTCGGTAACTCTGTATATATTTATATATATAATATATATATATAATATATATTTATATATATAATTATATATTTTTATAATATATTATATATTAATATATAATATATTATATATAATTATATTATAATTATATATTAGATATATATATTATATATATTATATTATATAATCATATAATATATATAATATTATATATATATATATATTATGATAGAAAAATGTATTAAAATATATATATATATATATATATATTATATATATAAATATATATAATATTATATATATATATATATATATAATATATTAATATATATATATATATTTATAATATATATATATATATTTATAATATATTATATATATTATATTATCTACTATATTTATATATATATAAATATATATAATATATATATATATATATATAATTTATATTACTATATATATTATATATATTATATATATATTTATTATTATAATATATATATATATTATATATATATTAAATATAATATATATATATATATATATTATTATATATTTATATATATATTATTATATATATAATATATAATATAATATTATATATATATTTATATAATATATCATATTATATTATATATTATATATATATGTACACCGGTGTGCACTTTTCAAAACCTCTGCGACCAACTCGGAGGGCTGATAGAGCAAACGATAAGGAACATTTATTGTTTAATAACCTATAATGTATTGACGCTTTGGTTCAAAGTTACGGACGATTGAAGGCAACTAGTTTTAAAATGTTGTGTGACAAAGTCGCATGCAGGTTACCGACGATTTATTATACTCAATTTTAATGTGTTTTTGTGCGTGCGTACATGTGTGAGCGCTTAAGGTCCCTCGGAACACGTGGCAATAACTTTACCTTGCTCAATTCATCGTTGACTCAGTACAGTGTAGGCATCGATTTACAAATGTCACTACACTCTTTTCCCGAGTTAACCGAACATAATAATGTGTTTACGGTGCCGGCGAACGGAAATGGACGAGAGCGCACCCTCATGATAAACATGGAACGGGTTTATCACAAAGAAATCACCCCCACATGCATATTTGCTCGCCTTCATCGCACTTAGAAGAAAATGGAACCCTTCGTCCCTAGTGACATAGGTGGAAAGGGGAAAAACCCCCCCGCGGGTAATTACCGAGGACTCCTGCGGTTTGAAGAAGAAGGTGCTTGAGAGATTCGCGCAACGACCAGTCGACTAGCATACGCGCCATTGCCCATGCCATGGGGTCTTTTCAATCGTCTGTGGTTCGAATCTTGCAAGAGCTAAGCCTCAATGCATACCACCTACAGAAAATACAAGGACTTCGGGCAAATCGCACATGGGGTGCGAAATCGTTTGCCAAGTCCTGTACTTCTGTTAAAGTGGTTCTTATGAAAATTAGAAAGCTTAGCTGTCTTACACACGACCTTCGATACCACAGACCGATTGAAAAGACCCCATGGCATGGGCAATGGGCGCGTATGCTAGTCGACTGGTCGTTGGCGACTCTCTTAAGCACCTCTTCTTCAAACGCAAGGAGTCCTCGTATTACGCCGTCTTCCACCAATGTACTAGGGACGAAGGGTTCCATTTTCTCTAAAGTGCTGAATGAGGCGAACAAATATTGCATGGTGGGAGGGTGAATTTTCTTGTGGTGAAAACCGTTACTTGTATCATGAGGTGCGCTCTCGTCCATTTCCGTTCGCCGCACGAGTAACACAAATATATCATGTCGGTTAACTCGTTGGAGAGTGTAATGATCATTCGTAAATCGATGCCTACACTGTAACTGAATCAATGATGAATTGGAGCAAGGTAAAGTTATTGCCTAACGTGTATTTCGAGGGACCTTAAGCGCTACACCATGTACGCGACGCACAAACACATTAAATTGAAGTAAGTCTAAATCGTCGGTAACCTTACATGTGACGTAAAGTCACACAACATACTAAACTAGTGTGCCTTCAATCGTCCCGTAACTTTGAAACGAGCGTCATACAACATAGGTTATTTAAAATAAATACTATTTTGTGATCTGCTCTATCAGCCCTCCGAGTTGGTCGCAGAGGTTTTGAATCATCACAATATACATAAATATATAATATATATATAAGGTATGTATAAATATAAAATATATATATATATATCATAATATACCTGCAAGAATAGGTAACTCATTGTATTATCTATCATATATATATATTATATATATATACTATATATATATATATAATTTTTTAATATAAAATTTATAATTATATATAATATGGATTTATATTATATTATATATAATATTATAGCATAATAATAATATATATTATAAATAAAATGTAATATATAATATTTGTACAATATAAATAAAAAATAATAATAAAATAAAAAAAAGATAATTATATAAAACAAAATATAAAATAAAAAATATAAATAAAATATCCTTTAATAAAATTCTAATTAGTATCAAAACTCACTATTAACAGATAATTATACTATACTAGGTGAGGATAGAGCATAAATTTACTTTTATGTAATATACCTCTGTTTATAATAAGACTGAAACCAAAGTATAAAATATATGTAAAAAAAAATAATTAATAAAAATAATTTTAATAAAATTATTTTAATAATAAATTATTAGGTAATATAGTATATTTAGAAGGTAGTACCTATATTGTAGAGATCACATTTTATTGGATTATACTCTCACGTTAAATAATAAATAGACTTCTTATATTAATATATATGCTTATTTATTATTTTTTATAACTCAAAGAATATACGATAGGATTGGATATATAATATATAATATATTACGGCACCGATGGCATAGTGAGTATACGGTAGTAGTTATTACTCGGCTTTAAGGGGAACTTACGGTAGACTATAAATTCCCCCTCTACGGTAAGGATTACTTCATATAATACTATCACGGTAACCCCCGCTCTTTGGTTATTTGTGTCGCGGGGGTTTACTCACCGTGCCATCTACCCTACGGTGATATGAAATCCTCCACTGTGATTAGTTTTATCACCTCGATCGTGAGGCTAGTAGTAAGCCCCCTAAATTGCCGTGTAATATATATAATATCACTTTACTCATAAATATAATATATATATATTATTATATACAAATAATGTTACTACTCACTGACACCACCACCAAAAATATAATACTACAATTATTTATAATGAGTTATAATTATTATATTTTTATTTAATTTTATTTTTATTATTACATTTACCTAATACTACAAAATATTACTTACATGAGATTCAAAAATGTTAATTTATCTCATTATGGCCTTTGATGATAGCTTTGTATTATCGTAGAGATATGATTTATTTATTTATTTTTTTTTATTTTTATTTATATATTTTTTATTTTTTATTTTATTATTATTATATTATTATTATACATTATTTTCACTCGTAAAATTTTTACAGGATTCCAGCAATGTTGCTATCCTTCTTCTTTCTCACTTAAATAATCAGCGCCCTGTAGTGCAAATACGGTTTTAAGGTATCTTTCTGTGCAAGGAGAGACTTTACCAGGTGTGATTTCTGCGTGGTCTTTGTGAACTAGATGTTCTATGGTGTGCGCGACTAATTTTATTATGCTTTCATAGCGAATTGACTTTCTCATTCAATCTTCTCGTTAATCTCTATATCCATTCTCAGCCCCAACTTTTCCCTATCTATATACCTTGAGCTTGGGAGTTGGTGCATCAAGTTATCGTGAGAGAGACCCACACATTGACTAAGCCGTCATCAAGAGGTGCATTTACCTTCATCCACGAAAAGAGATCTTTCAATTATGTTAACTCATGGTCCTATGTGAAGTGACATGATTCCTTCCTAATTAACACTTACTCTCAATCTAAACCTAAATATCGAACTGTCTTTATTCCTACGTAGTTAACTATAGAAATCAGAAGTTCATGCACTGAGGTCGTATCTATCGACCGAGTTACTTAAGCCCCTTATTATTTATTGAGGCATACATGCCTCCTGATTCATAACAGTAGTTTTCCGATTTATGTATTTACCCACACAAAACTATTATTTACGGTAATTCAGACTTTATCCTTCAAACCGCATCCTTACTACCTTATCCTTAATCATACTTACTCCACCTCATATTCCTCACTTCTAATCTTTCCACCTTTTCTGTTCTATTTTACACACCCGTACGCTTATTTACAGCGAACCGCTTTGTCCCCACCTCTGCTCCGAGAGGCAGAACATTTTACGCATGCGCATAGCTCTCCACGCAATAATCTTCCCTGCATCTTTACTTTGACTTAGTACTCCTCTTTTAGTCCATCTAGGCAGATTACAATGTTCCAAAGAAGTCTAACCATTTCTACTCTCATGAATAGAACACTCTATTTGTCCTTTTCTTTCTGTATAAGAATCTTCTCATGGCGTGTTGTTCCTTTTGGGTGGATACAAGTTAGTCGCATGAATATGGCGCTAAGTCGCTTGGTCGCCGAGTGAGCGTTCCTTCTGCCAACAGTTACATTGGTATATTAAATGAAAATCACCCTTAGACCATTCCGCTAGAAGGGGGTGATAGTGTTCAACGATATATATTTTTATTTTCTCATCAAACTCCACATTCATACGAGTACTACTTTCAGTGACTTATTTCTATGTCTATACGCACGCCTCTCGACCCCAGGCAAACTTGGCTCCGGACTACACTCGAGGCTCATATTTAAAATCCCGTTCTATATAATTCCGTAAGTCGAGACCTACTTTTAGGTGAGATCCGGGTTCTAAAATTTTAATTGAGCTTGTACTCTCTTCTTCTATTATGATAAGGATAAAAGTTACCCTAATTTGTTAAAGCCTCCTCATCGACCAGTAAAACAACCCTAATTATGTAATATTCTACAAGCTTGTTCCTTGCTTGTTGCTTTTTATATATTATAATCAACTTTCTACAGAATACTTTTAAAACGATTTAAACTATTTATATATTCTTATACATAATAGGGCTAAACTGTATTAAAAGACAACTTCACATTTCGTTTATAGATATAGGGATAAAAATACCTATTTTTTTTTTTTTAACGATAGAGGAGTGGATGTTACAAATAAACACCCAACTTGATCTAACCCGGTGGACTATGTTATTTATGAGAAACTTTAAAATACATACCTTATATTCCCATCCTTTAATCAATACAAAAAAATAAAACCTTGAGAAATACAATTAAACAATTAAGTGGTAACCTTACACAACAACCACACCTACGAACCCTAATATATACATTAATATATATATTTTTAGTTATATTTATATTACAATACAAATCAAAGGATTAAAAATAATATAGCTATATATATATAATATTAATAATCTTAGTGTATAATATTATATATATATATATATATATATATATATATATAAATTATATATTATATATTATATATATATAATATTTATTATTAATATATATATATAAAATACTGTCAATTCCATAATGGGATGGTCTATCTTATGTGATACAAGAATACAGCGATAACTCTCTTATCTGGAGACCTTTATCTAAGATGGTGTACTATAGATTTACAAACGTGAGATTATACCTCACATAGACTATAAAATTTCCACAAGCTACGCAGCAATACTAAGATTTCTGAGTTCAAACCTATTTATTGTCAAGCATAGCATAATATGACCACTCTATATAGATTAGGCATGTCACAGCCACCATTATATTGTTATCTATTAAGTCTGAATGGGTAGGGAATTGCTAATAGTTTATGAGAAAATAAGAGACGTCTACATTCTCTGGTTCTCTATTACAAAAGTTCTAGACACCACTTTGCTGAGGAGATTAACAAAGTCTGAGCATCTTTTCATCTAAAGCATAAAGGGGAATGAGACGAATCAAATATTATATATATATATTATATAATTAATAATATAATTTATATTAATATAATTATATATATATATATATAAATAAATATTATAATATATATAAATATATATTATATATATATATTATTAATATATATATATATATATAGTATATATTATTTATAATAAATAATATATATTATAATATATATTATATATTATATATATATTTATATATATATATAATATATTAATTATATATATATATATATAATATTAATATTATTATATATATATATATATATTATTATATATATTATTAATATATTTATATATATTATATATATATATATATATATATATATATATATATATATATTATATATTATTTATATATTATTATAAATAATATATTTATAATATATAATATATATTATTATATTATATTTATATATATATATCCTTTATCATTTGTATTATATATATATATTTTATTAAAAAATATAATATTGGGAACTCGCGGGTTATTATATTATATTACTAACAAGTGATACTCAGGCTAAGGCGTATAATATCTATTCAGCTCGCGAGTTATGGCGCTATTACGCATACAAGTCGCTTAAGTGATAATATAACACACTGATATTGAAAATAATAATTATATATGTAATAAAATAATATCATTTTATAACGGGTAGGTATTTATCTAAAGTAAGTAGTTGGAATCTAGAATATAGGGAATATAATCTATAAACTATGTAAATTTAATTAAATAATATATATAATTATATAAATATTTATTCCCATAAACGATTGCCCATAAGGGAAAAAAACCCATAAAACCTATTCTATTTATTAAGTAAGATACGTACTATGTCACTAGTGATATAATAACTTGTTATCATTACTAAGACGCTAACACATCATACACATACATCACACACTAACACATCAACATCCCCACCACAAATGGTCCAAAATTATTAACACTGGTATATAAATTGAAGTAGTCTATAATATATATATATATATATATATATAATTTTAAATTTTACATTAAAAAATTCGATAATAGTTATAAATTAATATAATAAATATAATCTCATAATACTTAATATATTCACTATTTATATAGGGTTATGGTACCTGAGTACTCGACACCGTGAGTGCGGTGCGTGCGGTGCGTTGGTGTTCGCTCTAATTATTTAGTGAGTGTACGTGAGTGCTAGTGCGTGATTAGCGCATGTTTAAATTTTAGTGAGCGACTGTAGTGCGGTTAGCGTAGTGATGAGGCGGTGCTGAGAATAGAATACAATAAAAGTGAGCGTGAGTGCGTAGTATGTACGGTGCGTAAGAGCACGAGAAAAAATTAAAGTAGTTGTAGCGGTAGCGGTTGGAGTACCTGTGCGGGCCTTATTATTGATCGCTAACCTAGTGAGCTAACCTAGAGCACGTCATAAATATATATATACTATATTATATATATTACTATATACCCTGAAGTATATAGATATATATATATATATATATATATATATATATAATCATAATATATCTTAAAATAAAAAATATTATATATATATATATATATATATATATATATATATATATATATATATATATATTCAGACACTATTCCTTATACAAATGATTTTAAATTTTTACTGTTAACATTTTGTACCAAAAGTATAACGTACAATTCGATGTTTGGACATCCAAGTGAAATTCCGCCTTCGATGAATCCTTCAGAAGCAGATATTGTCTAGACATTATTTATTTATTATGCATAGAGAGCAAGTAACTTCGAAAGGTTCAGTAACCGCTAGGGGTTATAGAATTATGTGCAAGGGACTAGAATCTATCTGGAGAAAGTTCCCTTTCCAACTATAACACTTGATGGAATATATTTGTGTTCAAAGATTTATAGAATCAGATTCAAAATTAAATAAAATCCCCAAAAAAAAAAACACAGAAGAAAAGATTATTTTGAAAATGTTTGACATTTGCACATGCAACTCGTATGAAAAAAAAAATTAAAAATTGCTTGTAGATGCAAAATTAAAATTTCTATCGTTTAAGAAAATCTTTTGCATTTCAAAAACAAATGAAAAATCAACTTCGGTCAATTGATAAAACAGTGACAGGTGCGAGAAGAAGGACTCAAGAAAAATTGAAAAGGTTAAATGTTGAATCTATTTTATGTCTAGGTAGGGGTATGGGTTGAAGCTGCAACATTAGCAGTATTCGAGTGGTAGAAATCTGCAGCCCCTCAACCAACATAGGATTAAATTTTGATGCTATTGAAGAAGAGACATGGGAAATAAAGGAAAGCGTATATGATAAAGAATTTCATCAAGAATTTAAACTTGAGGAAAATTCTCAGAGTAGATTTGTGTATAAAGATTTATCGATAACAGCTGACAGCTATCGAGTAAGCTATAGGGTCACTGCTACTACTGTCAATGCAGCATTAAAGGACATGGGGATATTGATTGAAACTAATATGTTGAATAGAAAAAAGTTGAAAGAGAGAGCAAGCGTGTTTGCATAAAGAATGCCATCAGAATGAAATTAGAAAATGCGCAAATTGAATGTACTGGATTTGAAGGCAGGAAAATATCAAACTAAAAGGAAAGATGGAACTGAATTGGAGAAACATTATGTTCTTGTTAAAGAACCAAATGATATTTATATGACTCATGCTATTCCAGATTCTGGCAAGGCCAGATGTA
>JABUQX010087628.1:0-5000 GCA_015478945.1 Trachelipus rathkii
AAATCCTTCCGGGTTGGGGTTAGGTTTCAGGTAAACCAAATATACATCCTTCCGGGTTGGGGTTATGGGGGTTTGGTTTAAGGTAAACAGATATAAAATCCTAATGGTTGGGGAACAGAAGGTAGACTGGTCCCGGTATTCGGTTACAAGATGTAGTTCCGGATATTTAATCCCAATATCTGGTCCCGATATTTGGCCCCAGTTTGGTCCTGACATTGAGTTCTCAGTTTCGTCCAGGCATGTAGTCCCTTGAAAAATATGGAACTTGCCGTCAGATATATTGTACTCATATAATAATAATAATAATAATAATGATAATAAAAATAACAATAATAATATAATTAATAATCATATAATGTAATAAAATTATAATACAATAATAATAATAATAATAATAATAATAATAATAATAATAATAATAATAATAATAATAATAATAATAATAATAATAATAATAATAATAATAATAATAATAATAATAATAACACTGGTCTGCGTCATTTTTGATGAATAAGAATTTTAAAGTGATTCTATATGCATTTTTCACGCTGATTTCAAATATGTAATTAGTTTTTGCACATCACGTCTAGTTTTTTTTCTACACCATATTTTGCTTTTTTTGAATTTTTCAAAATTTTGTTGCTTCACTATAAAAATTCCCTATTTTCCTTTTTAGTTTGTAAAGCACATTATTTTACTGTCAGTATTCTTTTTACTATTTTGTAGCTAAATTCCCGTTACTAATTAATATATTTCAAATAAAGATCCATATTTATTCAAATTATTTCTATTTTAACAACTGCAATTAGTGCTTGAATGTAGAAAGAAAATATTTAATTTTTAAGCACATTTACGTGTTTAGTTAATATGTTAGTATGAAATAGTTAGTCAATTTCTACCTTGGCTTTGCTTAAATATTTTATTACATATCTTTTATATTTTTTCAGGTCATTGTCTTACGTTCTAAAATAATTTCATTCTCATTAAATTAAAGGATTTATTGCAATGAATAGAAAATGCAAAAACCACCCAAATAATTTTTGCTTTATATGTGGAAAAGTTGTATTGGCAGGGCAAAGTTCAAACATTACCTCATTTGTAAAGGCCTCCTATCATGCATATTTTGGGTTAAAATTGGGAGATCAAGACAAGGTATTTGCTCCTCATATATGTTGTCGAACCTGTGTTGAATACCTAAGAAGATGGAGCACAGGAAAGGTAAAGGCATTACCTTTTGGTATACCTATGATGTGGAGAGAGGGAAAGGATCATGTGACAGATTGCTACTTTTGTTTGACAAACATACAAGGTAAGTTAAATGATAGAATATATGTAAAAATTTGAAGTTACACATGTCTATGATGAGCATTCATACCTCTCCATAATTACATAAATGTCTTTTTGTTTTAGGAGTAAACAAAAAGAACAAGCATTGCGTTAAGTATCCAGATGTGACATCTGCTATTAAACCAGTTCCCCATGGACCAGATATTCCTGTCCCAGACCCACCTCAGAGCTTGAAATTGAATAGCGTTAGTGATGATGAGATAAGTACTGCTGACACCTCTGAAACATACATTCAACCATCATGTAGTCAAAATGACCCACAACCGTTAACACAATCACAACTCAATGACCTTACCAGAGATTTAGGTTTATCAAAAGAATCGTCACAGCTTCTTGGCTCTCGTCTTAGAGAGAGCAATTTACTTGCATTAGAGACAACATTCTACTGGTACAGGAATAGGGACCAGGAATTTCGGCAATTCTTTTCTCGTCACGATACTACATCTTTAATATATTGTTCGGATATTAAAGGTTTGATCGAAGCTTTAGGAGTTATGTATAAACCATCTGAATGGAGACTATTTATTGATTCATCAAGTAGAAGTCTCAAAGCCGTGCTGTTGCATAATGGTAATAGTCTTGGCTCAGTTCCAGTAGGATATTCTATCCAACTAACTGAAAATTATGAAAATTTAAAAACACTTCTGGATGTCCTCAAATATAATGACCATCAGTGGAAACTTTGTTGTGATCTCAAGGTAATGTAGCATACCATATTTAATTTAATAAACAAATTGCTATATATAAATTTGAAATTAATTTTAAATAAATACGTGCAAATACATTAGGGCAAAAAAAAAAAGAAAAAAAGAGAAAAGGAAAACAGCTCACCTAAAAATGTTTTTATATTTACAGGTTATAACCTTGATATTAGGAATGCAAGGAGGTTACACCAAGTATCCGTGCTTCCTTTGTTTATGGGATAGTCGGGCGGATGACAAGCATTTTAAACAGAATCACTGGCAGCCTCGAATTTCTTTCAGACCTGGATTTCAAAATGTCATCGCCCAGCCACTTCTTGATCGCAATAACATTTTACTTCCACCACTACATATAAAATTAGGTTTAATGAAAAACTATGTAAAGGCAATGAATAAAGAAAATGATGCTTTCCTTTATATTAAAAAGAAGTTTCCACACATCAGTGATGCTAAATTGCTTTCAGGTATTTTTGATGGTCCTCAAATTAGAAGTTTAATGAAAGATGATGAGTTTGAGGTCACCATGAACCAAATAGAAAAGGAAGCGTGGATTAATTTCAAATTAATTGCTACTGATTTCCTTGGAAACCATCGTAATCCCCAGTATAAAGACATGGTTAAAAATCTGCTGGAAAGCTTTAAGAAGATGGGTGTTCGTATGTCCATTAAAATTCATTTTCTGGCCTCTCATTTGGAATATTTTCCGGCAAATTGTGGTGATTTTAGTGAGGAACAAGGGGAGAGGTTCCATCAAGATGTTCGGACTATGGAGGAAAGGTACCAAGGTCGCTGGGATATAAATATGATGGCAGACTACTGTTGGTGCCTGAAAAGAGATGAGCCTGTAAAGACTCACAAACGAAAAGCAATTAGGTCATCTTTTCTTAATATTAATTTGGAGATGTAATGTGTAGCATAGATTACATATAAACAAATAGTGGAAAGACTTAAAAATATAGCAATTAGGTATAACCATTAACAGTCAAGGTACAAGTACCAAGCACTTTATGCAGATTAGAAAAATCTTATAATTACCAGTATATTTTTCACAATAATTTCATTCTTTATGTGACTTGTTTATATAGTAAAGGTTCAATTTACACGTTTTCTTGTTTTCCATTCAATTCTTGTCTTCTTTTCTGGTAGTTACTAATTGCAACACATTGCAACAAGTTGCATATTCATGAAGAATGGAAAACTGCTTAAAGAAAAATAACATTATATGTGTAAAACAATTTTTTGCCATATAAATAAAACGTGACGTGATAGAGCAAAACTAAGATCATTTTCGTGATCAGCGGGAAAAATACGTATAGAAATTGTTCAAAAACTTCAGACATCACAAAATTTTTTTTTCCATTTTCGAACCGCAGTGTAACATAATAATTAATAATTAATAATAATAATAATAATAATAATAATAATAATAATAATAATAATAATAATAATAATAATAATAATAATAATAATAATAATAATAATAATAATAATAATAATTTGCCAACATCGTTAAAAGACGTAACAGTAATATAATGATGATAATAATAAATGATGAATAATAATAATAATAATAATAATATATAATAATTAATAATAATAATATAATAATAATAAAAATAATAGATAATAAATAATAATAATAATAATAATAATAATACTAATAATAATATAATAAAAAAATAATTATGACGGTTAATAACAAAATAATCAATACTAATAATATAATAATAATAACAAATATAATAATATAATAATAATTTAGTAATGAATAAATAATAATAAATAATAATAATAAATAATAATAATAATATAATAATAACAATAATATAATAATAATAATAATAATAATAAATTTCAGTAAACCAAATATAAATCCTTCGGGTTTTGGGGTAATTCTCCTAGAGGTTCAGGCTGGTCCGGTATTCGGTTTACTAAGATCGTTAGTTCCGAATATTTAATCCCATATAAATCTGGTCCGATATTTGGTTCCCCCGGTTTGGTCCTGACATTGAGTCCATGTCCAGGCATTTAAGTCCTTGAAAAATAGTGTGATTTGGCTCCGGTCAGATATATTGTACTCATATAAAAAGATTATTATAATTAATTAACAATAAAATTAATATTATTTTTATCACATATAATATTATATAAAATACATAATATATAATAAATATAATAATTGTAAATAATAATAATAATAATAATATATAATTAAAATAAAATAATAATATAAAATAATAAAAATATAATTAAAATAATAATGATAAACCTGATAAACCTGATAAGACAGACAATAAATACAATTATTAATTAATAATGATAATAAATAACAATAATAATAATAAGAAGCATGAATAATAATAATATATAATAAAATAATAATAATAATAATAAATAAAATATAATAATAATAATAATAATAATAATTATCGTAATAATAAGTAATAAATAATAATAATATAATAATAATAATAATATAAATAATCACATAATAATATAATATAATAATAATAATAATGATCAATAATAATAATTAATAAATAATAATAATTAATAATAATTTAAGATAATAATAATAATAATAAATAATAATAATAATAATAATAATAATAAATAATAATAATAATAATAATAATAATAATAAATAATACTAATAACAATAATAATAATAATAATATAATAATAATATATAATAATAATAATAATAATAATATAATAATAATATAATAATAATAGCACTAATAATAATTAATAATCATAATAATAATAATAATAAAATAATAATAATACATAATAATAATAATAATAATAATAATAATAATAATTGTCCTTTTTATAATGGTAAATTATCTTAATATTTACTAGTCTAATCTACATATTAATAATAATAATAATAATAATAGAATAATAAATAATAATAATAATAATAATAATAATAATAATAATAATAAT
>JABUQX010087628.1:10000-12500 GCA_015478945.1 Trachelipus rathkii
ATATATTATTGTTATATATATATATATATATATATGTATATTGATATTATTTATTATTAGTTATATATTATTTTTATACTATTGTGTTTAGTTGAGAAAGACATATATATTTATGAATGGTAAAGAATTTAACTGCCTTCTCCGGGATTGAACAACCGCCATGTTGCGACTGAGGACAATATATCCCGTATCGATACGAACTGAGCATCCTCCAACCCAAAAAGTGGATTCAAGAACAATTTAAAAGCAACCGAAGCTCCCCTTTAAGGCGACATATTTATAATTAATGTAGTAAACATAAACAAACACTTATGAGTAAATTGCTCAACATATAGTTTAATAAGCACATTTCTAAAAACAAAAAACAATAAATATATATATATATTATTGTATATAGTATATAGTATATATATATATAATATTATATATTATATTATTATATATTTTATTATAGGTCTGTTTTTGTATATATATATATATATATTTATAATATATTTATTGTTGTTGTATTTATTATGTTAGTAGGTTAGTTGTTATTTATTGTGTATTAGTTGGTATATATTTTAATTTATTATATTTGTTATTTATTAGTATAGGTATTATATATTTGGATTTAGTTATATGTTATATATAATATTATATATATATATATTATATATTATATTTGGGGTATAATAATAATAATAATTAGTTTAACATCTTGTTTGTCGTAGGTTGATGATTTTATTTAGTATTTTTTTAACCCTTGGTGTTTTATATTGATTTTATACGATATTGGCGATGATAGCAATTTCCAACTATTCGTTATTGCAATAAATAACAATTTTTAGAATTGCATCTTGGGGTGAGGGGGGAAAGGTTAGATGTAATTTTATTTTAATAAATACACTATTTAAATAAAAGCTGGTGTGACATACGCTACCAACCACTTTCAAACTAGTATATTCTGATCATATATGACACACACATATATGCACACATATATATATAATACTATATACATATATTATATATATATATATAATATATATATATATATATATATATATATATATATATATATATATTATAATATATTATATTATATTTATATTCATATGTTATATTTTATAGTATATATATATATATATAGTTATTTTTTTAGTTATAGTTATTTATATTTATTTTATGGTGATATGTTGTTGTTCGTCCTGGGTCACATTTTTATCTGCAGTACGTTTATATATATATATATATATATATATATATATATATATATATTCATATTTATTTTACAGCGTAAGGTGGTTGATATATACACATATAGATACACATATATAACATATACATATATACATATTTGTAACACTTTCAAACATACATAATAAGGGGGAGGGAGGGAAAGAATTTTATAACACTAAAAATAGTAATACATATTCGAGCTTTCGCTTGCGATTCGCGTCAAGCCTCTTCGGGAAACAAATGTTAAAAGAGCCATCACTCCAAAGAATAGGCAACAAGTGAAGTGGCTATTGGTTGGTTATTTGTTTATTTTGTAACTGTTTAAAGTATTTTGACGAAAGTATAATGGAATTTTGGATTTGGTCTAGCCTAAAATCTCCTGCAGTTCTGTTGAAATTAGGCGTATTATGGATGTAGATAGATTCTATTATTTTCCTTTTTTTTGTATGATTTGTATATTTTAATACTGAGATATTTTGGGTATTAATGCTATGGTTTGTGTTAGTACGATGATTGGTAAGGGCAGAGTTGGTCTCGTCAGTGGTAAGATCATAATTATGTTGATTCGTTCTTCTGGTGATATCATTGGTCTCCCCTATGTAAACCAGGGGGCAATTATGGCAAGGTACTTTATAGACACAATGGGTTTGGGGATTTTTTGAAACGGGAGGTCTGAGGGTATGTTTTAGAGAAAAAGTGTGATTTTGGGTAAAGGAGATGGATGATGGTAAATGTTTTTTGATGTTACGGTCTAAGTGGAAAGGAAGGGGAGGGAAAGTAGAATTTGTGTTTTTTTGTTGGTGAGAAATTTGAGAATCTGCTCCCCTAACCATTTACACACAGAAACAAAATACCTCCTCTCCACCTTCACACAGTTAAAATATCCTCCCCATATTATTAATTCATCCTTCCAAAACGCAAAACGAAAATTCTTTCAAATTTCTCAACAACAAAAAAACACAAATTCTACTTTCCTTCCCCTTCCTTTCCACTTAGACCGTAACATCAAAAAACATTTACCATCATCCATCTCCTTTACCCAAAATCACACTTTTTCTCTAAAACATACCCTCAGACCTCCCGTTTCAAAAAATCCCCAAACCCATTGTGTCTATAAAGTACCTTGCCATAATTGCCCCCTGGTTTACATAGGGGAGACCAATGATATCACCAGAAGAACGAATCAACATAATTATGATCTTACCACTGACGAGACCAACTCTGCCCTTACCAATCATCGTACTAACACAAACCATAGCATTAATACCCAAAATATCTC
>JABUQX010087628.1:20000-27500 GCA_015478945.1 Trachelipus rathkii
AGCGCCACCGCCTGCAATACGCACTTCAGGGTGATTATATGCCGCAGCACCGCAGTGCCTCCTTTCCAAATAAGTATTCCTTCCCGCCTTCGCCTGACATCACTTCGAGGTTGAATTAGTCGGAGCACCACAAGTGCCTCCGACTAATAAGAGCTCACAAATACAATTATAACATCCCCACGTGTGACTTAGGTCGGTACAACTCGATGCCACCTTTTTATAATCTGGTAAGTCTCAATTTTACTGCACCAAATGTAAGTTTATGTTAAGAGCACGCAGTGCCAAATGTCCATGGTAACTTTTCCGCCAAAATTTGCCCTAGCGGCAGATATGTGCGGAATAGCGCTACACCCTTCTATATAAAATCGAATTTCCTCGTCAAGGTATGAAATTTATACAGGTAAGTTACCTATAATAATAGTAATTTAATAGAACCACCGCAGGTGTTACCTCTTACAGGAAGCAACCCCTGCCTTTCAAAATCACATGATTGTCCTGTCACAAGCTTTCCCTAATCCTAGGTGGGGATCTTCTCAGAAATCATTATATTACAATAATGAGCAATTTACTCTTCCCACGGAGTGGTGTAGTTTGTTGTTCCACATGTGGAGCAATACAAATTTTTTTATTCTTCTCGAAATGAGATGGATAATACGAGTAATATGGGAAAAAGGATTAAAAGCAGAAAAAGTAGTGCAGCACCAGAAAGGAATTGTTTAGTCTTTAAATAAATAAGCGAAGTATACACATCACCACAATAACGAGGTATGTAATACTCTCAACTGATTTAAACATACTTTTAAACTCCTTTTGAAACTTACTTTCTTTTCCTTCTGATAATTCTCAAATTAATCCTTCTACTCTCTTTTACAGGAGATTATTTCGGCTTTTCATTCTCCTCTATCTTTCGTGCATACAGACCACGATACTCGGACAACCATTGATGATAGCCGATGGTTTAACAATTTAACAACGCATCAACCATTTTACTCGGGTCGAAAAATTCGAAAGCCGAGACGTTGTCATAGACGACAACCTTAAATCATATAAAGTGTATCACTTCTTCGACTTAGAGATATTAACCTATTTACGGGTATATTCTTCAATGTTAAAGTACAGTCAACATTGTGCATCCTCTCCAGAGAATTTAGCACTCATGTTCTGAGAGTAAAGTGATTATCTTTTCCCTCGGTAACTCTTTCTTCGGGAACAACTCATTTCTACTGACATAAAGGCAATATTTGTATAAGAATTGGTAATATAGGAGCCGATTACATTTCACTTTTTGCAGATCATTGTCTTACTTACTACGGCCTTCTCACTTCTTTAATAAAACCACAGAAAATACGAAATTAATACTGTCAGCTGTTTCCAAAACACTTCGCGATGAACTCAAATTAGAGAAGTTTTTATAGAGAGAAATTTTACTTTCTGAGTCCAGTAAGGATTCCAACAAATATGTTTTAAACAATCCTTCACAACTTGAAGACATGCTTTCTTTCTATTCATAACTAAAAACACTATTGCTTGCAGATGAATCCGTGGTATTCTGTCTTTAAACAAATTTTCTATTAAATCATGGAAGGGCGCAGTCCAGATTTATGTGTATACACAGCCCCGTACCGTCTTTCTCAACTAAGACGCATTTCGAGGCAATAGATGAAATGGGTCGAAGGACGATTGGCTGGACCTCGGTCGTAACAGTAGGCCCAGTACCTTTCGCCCTAGTTTCCTCGTCTTTACTTTTAATTCCTAAAGAAGAGTGGTGAGAAAAATGAAAGTAGTAAGTTAGATACCGTAAGCTGAACTCATTTACCTCCGGTACAGGTATCCATTGCTAATATATCAGAACCCTTATCATTATAGGCTCCCGCACGGCGTGGTTCCCTTCTTCAATTGATTTCTCTCAGGCTTTGTCACTTGGAGGTCAAACCAACGTCTCGTGCCCTACCATGCTTTTCCCTCCACTCTAGAGGAACATCTGGCAAATAAAGTATGCCAAAGGATGCCCGAAATTTTCCTTCTATTTTAGCCGTTACAATAAAAATGGCACTTCGGCTGCTACGGGGTCGTTTGTTTGCTTTTTATAATTATAAGAACGATATCTCAATATTTTAGTAAAGACATCCTTCACAACTATTCTCATTTTCTAAAGTATTTTATAATAGCTTATCCAAATGCTCCAGCTAAAAATAAATCTTGAGTAGTGTTTGGTTTCTTTCAACAGCGACATGTGCTTGAGGTTTTTAAAATTAGGAAAAGGGGTATCCCTGGACCAGTCCAAACTAGAGGCTAATAAAGGTTTTAAAAATTCTGTCAGAAATGGTCTGAGTCCGTTCAGCCCTCGGTTTCTCTCAATTATTTTTGCCATAAATGATCCGAATTATTCCTTTAATGTCAACCCTTACTTTGCCTCCTAAAGAAAGAATATTCCATTTTCTTTGGCAAATTGGAACAACAATCCTGACATTATGCTTCATGAGGAGTTTTCTTACTGTTATATTTTATTTTTTTCCATTTTATAATCATTTTAAACCTTCTCATTAATTAAGTTACAGATGCTCTTCATTTGCCATAGGAGCAGTGTTACATAACAGTAGATGAAAAAGCGACAGAAAACACTTTAAGCTTTCAATCTAAAATGTTAGTAAAGCGGAATAAAATATAGGCCCACCGAAAAAAGCTTGTCATAGTAACGCTTTAACCAATTTAGAAACCATAAAATTTGGTTAATCCCTCTTAAAATTTTATACCGGAATCATTCCGCTTTAGTTCTCTTTTACGGACACATAAGTTTAAACTGGTCGTCTTAGATAGATTGGAATTTCAAAAAATTTCAGCTCCCTTATCCTGAAATTGTCTACTATATTGGTTAAATTGAATACTAGTTCCAAACTATCTAGTCGTCACCCGGTTTCCTAATATACAGACACCTTTCTTTCTTCTAAGGAAGATAAACCTGACAATGCATCTTCTGCTATAGGTTAGTTACTGGAAGAACCTTTACCTATGGCTTCTAGTCCATAATCTATTCCAATAGCTTTTCCCGACACTAGAGTTTACACTTTTACAGATGATGTTGTTTTCCATGAACAACGAAAATGTCCTAGGTTGTCGGTAATTAATAAAAACATTGAAATTCCTAACCTCGGATAGTTTGTCTCTCCCACATCTTATTGTCAAAGGTATACTTTATTGGATTTCTCCCAAAAATAAATATCTGCTCGAAAGTTCCAGATTCTCTCATTATACTTTAAATTTTTTGAATCTAATACTCTTTTCTGCAGGACTCCAGGTTGGCTGACCACTCGGAAATTACCACATAAGGGAAAGATATAATTTTTCCTCTCGGTTATCTAACTTTTGTTTTCTTTCTTCTGTAAACCAATGTACTTCTTTGTTCTCAAGGTCAAAGTTCGAAACCTCAATCCTGTTGCTAAAATTCTTATTCTTTTATGGCCCTTTTTATCTTTTTCAGAGTTTCATTTAGAATACTAAAGGTCACTTTCCCCCAAATGTAAAATTAAAGGCGCAATAACAATTTTAAGTTTTTATAGATGCACTTACTCGCTATTGCGAAATTTGCCCTGTAGCTTCTAGGGATGGTAAAGTAGTTGCGGAAACTCTCTTAGTAGGCGTTCAATATCTGATCATTACTGTGCATAAATTCCCTTATCACTGACCGAGCCAGCAGAGTTCACTTCAGAATTTTTCAAAGAAGTCTGCAAAACGTGGAACATTAAAAATCGCACTATTGCCATCAGATATCCTGCGAGCAACAGTTTAGTTGAAAGAGAAAATAGACGTATAGAGGATTACTTGCGTCATTTCGTTTCCACACAGCACGACGACTGGGGAAAATATATTGCTTTTGCACAAATTTCCTTAAACTCTACCTATAACTCTTCTATCGGTAATACACCACATTTTCTGGTCCATTTTTATGTTCGTAGGCTACCCTACGACCTCCCTGACTATGTTTCTCCTTTTGTTAACAAAACACAGCCTTTAAAGGATCATTTATATGACTTTAACGCGGAAATGGCTGAACGAGCGGCATCTGGCTCGTCAAAAACTGGAAAAAGAAACATTTAGAATCGCCCAACAACAACATTCAAGGCTCCTATTCCGTCCTATACTGTCTTTGCGATTATTTTATCTTCTTGCTGTTTAAAACTTCCATTTCATCTCCAAAAAGCCTTTCCAAAGAAAATGGTTGGCCACCTTATTATTTAGTTGTTATGTTTTTAAAAATTTTAACAAATATCTTCTGCGATGTTTGGTTTTACAAATAGAGAATTTGAATCTCATGTGGACAATTTAAAAATTCTCCCCATGCCAATTGTTAAAACAGTAATAATCTTTCGTCCAGTTGGCAATCTTATGATCCTATACGGAATCCACCATTGCCCCCGAAACTGTCAGCGTGAGTTTTTCGGCATCCTCTACCCCAACTCAGAACTAGGGCGTCGCGTCGTCATCCGTGAGGGGGGCCATCTTCAAGATGATCCTTCTTCAGATGAAATGATGAATGATGAGTATGAATTCAAAACATATATATTGCCTCCCCCTGTAACAGCTGTGCAAACAACCTCTCCAGCAACAACGTTTCAAACACGGTTTGCAACAGCAACAACACAAGGTTCAGCAACAGCAACGCCAAAGGTCAAAACAGCGACAACACCAAGTGGCAACAAACACAACCAGTGCAAGTACACTGCAAACACCAGGGACAGCAACATCAAAGGAACTTGACTCCTATTTCCCTGAGTCCTTTCAAATTACCTCTTCAGTCAGTTCTTCTCCAAGACAAGTTCATCATACTCCTCATCAACAAACAACCCAAAGAGTCATCTGATTCATCTTTGGTACACGGAGAATCCCATGGAAGCTTCAATCCATATTGGACTTCATGTCTTTAACGTAAAGATCGCTTTCTCATGGCTCTCCACAGCTTTTCTTCTCCTTTCTCACACCTAATTTGTGTGGTAAGAGTTCTGTCATAAGTTCCTCACTCTTTCTAGGCGTTCTTTCTACCCATGGTAGTAAGTCCCATCCTTCTTTTCCCCAAGACCAACGCAAGGCAAGGGTTTTGAGATTCTATTAGAATATTATGATGAACTATCCTAATAATACAATCTTTCCCTTTTCTTTCTCTTCTCCAGAAGAAACCTTTTGTAAAGGCTGATCAGGCGCTATAGATCTCTCCTAACCCGTCCATCAAATGACAATTTTAGAGGTCCTCGTGCAAATTCTCCAATGAGATTTCGCAGTCTGCGAGACGAGTATCTCCTCCTCTTGTTTGGTTATCCTGATTCTCTTCTTTTTCATTCAGTCGATCCTATACTAATCTCCTTGAACCCTAAATCCTAATGTCTGTTCTAGATCTGTTTCCCAGCATTGTTGAACAGTTTCGCTTAGATTTTCAAGAAAAAGTAGATCCTGATTACAATATTAAGTCAAGAGAGTACGCGCCCTGAATTTGTATTAAGTCAAGAGACATGCCTCCTGGAATTTACCTCCTAAACGGTCTTTCCGAAGCTTCCCTCCAAGCTTGCCAACCTACTTTTTCCTACCAAAGTTCCACCTAAATTCCACTAGCACTCTTGAGTTATTCTACTCCTAACTTTTCACAAAGGATGTACCTGTTATCGAACATTTTACAGACCCATTCCGAATTCTGTACTCACTATAACTGGGATGTGGTCTCACATCAATCTTCCTAATATTTATACTCCTCAAAGTTCTAAAATCTCCCTCTATGTCCAAATCCTACACCCAAGTGGTAGGAGATCTTGCCAGCATAGAGCTATAAAATACCAAAAACAAGAAAACATAATTCAACATCAACAATATAGAATATTTATTAATACCCATAGAACACTCTCAATAACTAAGCTGCTCGTTTTTCATACTTGCTTCGATGAAAACTGTTCCCGTTGAAAGTAAAAGTATGATTACTGTAATTAGCATGCCTTGTAAATAAAGTTTTAGGTTTAAAACGTGAATATAATCGTGGTTTATTCTACGCGCGATCCCGATTTCCATCAGTAAAGTAAGTTAAGTCGAAACTTTCGTGTGCTTGGCGCGTGTGTTTTCGACCAATTTTAGTATGTAAGTTAATATAATTACACATAGTTACTCATAGTTTACGACAATAACTACATATGGTCTTTTAATATTTAGTGTTACTATCTTATCTTTTATTTGTTTTAATAATTTTTTATACACTATTATACTTTTACTATGTTTGGGCTACTATACTAACATTTTAACAAATGAAGAAAATAAAGTAAAATGAAAAGTATCAAGAAATTGAAAAATTGAAAACTAGTGTTATAAAATATATAGCAATTTGCTGTTTTGTGTATGCTTTTGTGTTAATTATGTTTTAATGAAATGATACAATTACTCCTAATTCAGTTTATGTTTTTTCTCTTCCATGTGATGTTCACTAGGGTTGTTTTTTTTGCTGTATTCATACTCTTGCTTTTGCTTTGCTTCTTTCTCTTTTGAAAGTTGCTGTTGACGCTTGGCAATTTGATCGACATTTGCAATTTATGAACTATATGCTTGACTTATCTTGGAATTGGATGGATGATAGATTTCATTTCCCTCCGTATTTGGAATGTAGAAGTCGATCAAGCCTCTAAGAAGATTTACGATCAGCCTTTTTCAAGTTCAAACAAGCATGTAAAACCCATTGTGCGGAATCTTTCTTACATTCTTCAGAAAAGAAAATTTATGCTTTTGAATTCAACTTTTCCTGAAATTTAAAAGAAGAACATACCTTGGCGACTTTAAACTCCGTTGATCATTTTCTTCCTACCTGCTATTCCAGAACAAGAGAACTTACATTAGAACCGTTCCAAACGTCAATCCTTATTTTCTTCTTTATCTTATAATGGATCGTTGTGGAATCAAAATAACCATATCTATGTATATCAAATGGATATTTTAGATCGGTATGCTTCTCATACTTTACAACAATTAAATTTTTTCACTTTTAAACGAATCATGGAATAATTCATAATTCTTCTCTTTCTCTTCATCCGGAAACGTCGTGGTTTGCTTGAAACGTCGGAAGGGAAATTTTTTTTCGAATCTTCATTTGGGGACCTGCCTTTGGATGAAGATGCCAATCATTGCCAAAAACAAATGCAGTCCTTGTCTGAACAATCAATACGTAAATTCCTTCATTTTTTAAATTTAGAGATCAATTAAAGTCAAACAGCGAATTCCTTTCTACTCTATACTCAGTCTATAGAATGAATTTTGAGAAACAAATCAAAATCTTTCAATTAGCCCTGTTTTCTTCTTCATGCAATAAATTTAATAGATTCTTATTTTCCATTTGAATACCTATATGAAAAATTTGCAATTAACTTCGTTACTTTCGGAATAAAATTTTTGGACGCTCTACTTGTTGCCACAAAAGACCTTTCCCTTGTACTTGTATTCTTTTTCTGAATCTTGAAACATTTAATCTGACAGTTTTGC
>JABUQX010087629.1:0-20124 GCA_015478945.1 Trachelipus rathkii
ACCTAGGCGAGATATTCTCTGCGAAAAGGATGTATTTTTGCTATGGCCGAATATATAATGATATATTTAGTGGTTCAATGGACATGAAGGATAGAGGTAGCTTGACTGTCACGACGCATACTATTATACTGCTATATATGGAAGCCGATCTAACCATATTTTGCGTATAGAGTAAAATGGATCGGAAATTTTTCTTTAGACAATTTACAATGTGTGATTTGAAAAATTCGAGCTCATGTTCACTGAGATTTTAGACTATATTACTTCAAGGCATTCCCGGGGTACACGTGTATTTAGATGGCGATATTTTGATAGGGACCAAGGATTTATCAGACCACGTGGTTGTACGTTAATACAGTATTTGTAGAGATTCATTATTTTAAAATTTGTTAATAAAAAAAATGCGAATTTGGGGGTAAAGAATTAAGTTAATTTTGGGTTTTGACTTGACGGAAGAAGGACTAGCGCCATTATCTGAAGAAAGTTAAGGAATAATAATGTTCCCCCGGCGGTAACCATAAAGAAGAGCGTTCGTTCGTTGGCCGAATGTTCCTTTACCTGCAAAATAACGTTGTTTTTACAAATCTAATCATTGCCTTGTGGTATAATATGTATAGGTGAAAGAAATACTCTAAAAAAAAATCACGTGGCTCCTCCGAGGCTGAGAAGTCCTTTGTAGATATAAAACAAGCAGCATTCGTCACGCCGGCGGCGGCTCAGGCTTTCAGCACGTTTGATGCGCCTCTCACCAGTGTAACGAATTCTATGCAAATTCATAAAAGCTTAATAGGTAATTATGTCGACGATGATAAAGGGACTCGTTGTTTTGCTTTTTAATAGTGTTCTTTAATAACATACAGAAAAAAACAATATTTGCCATAAGGAAAAAAACCACCATTTACCAACCATTTTGTAACTCAGCTTCATTCGTCGGCGGCCGAAAGCCTGTACGCTAAACTGAAGTGCTGCTCGTCGCGTTTGTATATAATGAATTCATGTTGCTTACAAAATTATAATGCTAGGGGAATTGAGGGAACTAGCTATTTTGAGTACTTTTAATATCACGATGGAGTTGTAATAGCTTCAATTGTCTAGAATTTGACATTGATATTTCTTGCGTAAAATATTACCCGAGATGAGGATGAGGTAGGAGAAGAGCAGTCAAATAGTGTAGTGCTGTGGACGTCCGCCACCGCTTCACGGCATAATGACTGACCAATCAGTTAATCTATCATTATGTTACGTAGGTCTATTAATTTGTATATGAATGGAAATCACCCGTCGCCGATCGATCTCCGGTAGAAATGAAGGCTGCGATGACTCGCACTGAAGGGCGGCCAAATTGGAAATTTACAAATCAAATTCTATAACCACTTTTGAATAAAATGCCAAAAATATAGATCTCTGTGCATCCTCAAGCGAGATTTGTGACTTTGAAGAATTGATCTACACCAACAGTCAGATAATACCTTAGTGATCTGATGCGAAAAGAGATAGAAAGACATTACTTGAAGTAATAAGGCAGAAATTCTTTTGAGTAACAAAAGGAGAAGAAACGTGGTCGATTCTCTTTAAACGTATTCGCGCGTTTCTTGTGCCGGAAAGAGAGTGTGCATAACGTATGATCAGCGAACTTAGCACACATAAAGACATTTGGGTGTTGAAATAAAACGCCTCGTTAGCATTAAAAGAATGAATTTGTTGTTCCATCATATGCATAGATAATAAAAGCAGTTTATCCGACGTGCTCTAGCCTGGGTCAAGAAAAATAGAAACAGTGACAGTGTTTGTAGACTGATTACGGTGTTTTTAAAGAAGTGACGAAGAAGTTTCAAGCCGTTCATGTTTGACATACTGAAGTTACCTAATGCAAGAGGATACAAATACATACCTACCATTTTAATTGACCGCTACAGTATGTATCTTGTTCGCAATGTGCTCTTAAAGAAATAAATTCGGGAGAAATATTGAATGCCTTCATTCACGAGCTATTTCCATTCTGTGGAATTTCCTTCAGTTAATTATTTAGGATTTTAGGTGCGAATTTCACTAGTGCGCATGGTCGAGAAGTCATGCTAGTGCCGTGGGACTGGAGCACCGACTAACGTGTAGCTCAATCCTAGATTGATGGCCTCCTGGAGTAAGTCATAGGAATTTGCTGGCTTGTCTGAGATGTATGTTTGCTAGAACATGATTATCCTCGCGACGCCGAGCCTCGTTACCTATGGTGTTTCCTCTGAGGCTCGCGCGATAACAAAGCAACGTCGTTAGTCCTGCAAACTTTGATTGTTTGGCCATAAGAATATTAGGCAATACCTAGTGGAATTAGTTGAGTCCTGCTCGGAACGGCGCCCAATAGAGTATAATGCTATATGTTTAAACGAAGCAGCCAGCTGCTTAGCGCAGCCGCTGGGCACACACAATTAATAAAAATCGTAGCTACGGTGTGTAGGTTGTCTTGTGCCTAAAGGGTTACATGAGGCAAAATTTTGTAGTGGTGCGGCAGACACAGTTTAATGTCGGCAAACTAGCTCCCCGCTATGTCGGCCCGTTAAAGTTATAAAAGTTAATAAACAGAACGTACTTTTCGTAATAAAAATGAAACCTCATTTAGAAAATTTAAAACGTTCGCATATATTTATACCTTAGATGCTAAATTATATTATCAAACACTTAAAAAAAGAAAAAAAAAAAGAAAAAAAAAAAAAAAAGTAAATAAATAAATAAAATATAAATACTTATTTTCGTTTTCTTTCAGATGGTAAAAACAGCTGAAGTAAAGGTGTTACATAAAAATGAAGTTGCTCCAATAGGAGACTATTGTTTAGGTGAAAATTAATGTTTTATCTCTCAGCCTTAGTAGCCCTGTCGTCCTCTAATCCTAAAACTATTTTTACAAACTTGTCGAAGGGGGTTACAGGCAACTTTTTAAGCTAGACATTATGTACCTGGACTCGTTACAGTTGTATAAAATGGTCGGGATAGCTGAAAGGTTATATTAAGAGATTTCTGGTGCCAGATGAATGCACCCACATGTAACAAAAAGTCTGTTGCCTGAAATAACTGTTTCTTTCTTTATTTTTGTATAGTGTCAAGGTCACCGAGGTGCCGCTGTAACCAACGGCATGCCATGGTGATAGAGCCAGTTAGAAAATAGACCCGGGCGCTAAGAGCTTTGCTCTCTCTCCGGATAATAAAATTTGTAAGTTATCAAACGACACATTTAACGAATAATTTGAAAATGAGGAATTCATATCATAGTCAGAAAAGCAGAGTCACAACCGCATAGATATTTTTTGTAAGAATATCATAAGAAGTAATTGAATAAATGAAATACTAAAGAAGCGTTCGCTATTCCAAACCATTTTATTGTTTGCTCATCTAAAGTGATCTATACAATGGCCAATTAATAATTATATAAGATAGTCTTTGTCACGTATATATATATGATATATATTTTATTACATATAATATATCTATATATATATATATAGATATATCATGATATATATAATTTATATTTATATATATATATATAATATAATTATATTATATTAATATATATAATAATGATTATATATATATATATATGTATATATATATATTATTTATATATACATTTTGCTTTATGGCTATGTATGGACATTCAGTGCTAATGGTTTCGCCTTTCTGTTCTAGCACTCATATCCAACTTATGCCTCTCTAGACAACATCTAGAGACACCGACTTTTTATCCAATTCATATATCACATACTTATCATACACGACCCCTCTTCTAGAACAACATCTTACCAGAACATCTATTCCATGTTATACCCTCACTATGCTGTGGGAGAGAAAACATTGCTGCAAGTCTTATGTCCTGCTGCCCGTATGAGCCACATAAGGGACGTGGAGTTAGTCGGATGTTGGCTGCCCACACCGATTAGCTTGTCCAGGACTGCTAATGCATGCCTCGTAGAAGGTTGTGATCGGCCGTCTAAGAGGATTTCTATCTTCGGGAAACTGTATGAATCGTAGGGGCTTGGATGTGCGAGAGGAGATAAAGAGGTATGCAGAGACGTCCTTATAGGAGAGAGTGAAGATGTGTGTTTTAGGAAAGACCGTGCGAGAGATTGCATGATCGTTAGCTCGGCGTGACTGACTGAAAGCAAGATGAAAGGAAACGCGTGAAAATGAGTGGTGTGGTGTGGGGTGAAAATATGTTGGTGTGGAAAGGGATGAGAGGGGAATCGAAGGATTTGCAATTCTGATAGTGACTTGTTGGTAGAGAGCAAAGGTAGATTTTGTGTGTGTGAAGTCTAGAATTGTAAAAGGTTAAATTCTTAATTCTGAAGAGCCCTCAACTCAAATCTGCGTGGTGTCTTGACATATTGACCATGCGTCTGAGGAATGTTGAAGAGAGTACGATTTTTGGGAATAATTTGAATGATTTTTGGATAGGGTGAGTAAAGAGATTTAGTTATTTGCTACCTATCTCCCACTACCAAGGATTTTTTTTCAAACTCAGTTGTCACCACCCGCTTTGATCGGGGTATTACTGGAGTAGAGCCTATTCAAGAAGTGGTTAGTAACAACTCAAAAGTTCACTCTACGCAACTTATGCATTATGAGCACAGACCTGGCTTTAAAAGTGGAGGAATTAAAATCAATGGGATAAACAGAAGATGGAGAGAATTTCACAGAACAGAGGTGGTGGGAAAGGAGGAAGCACCACAACGAACTACCCTGGAGTTACCAATGTCAACCAAAACTGTGGCGCAGATACAACATATTGTGCTAACGAGGCGCTTACATTTTTTCGTAAGAATGAGCAAAATTCGGCAAGCACCTGCCGCTGCGGTACCTATGAAAAATGAGATAAAACACCAACATCGCGCTGCAAAGATAGGAGGGCACAGTGAACTGGAAAGTACATCACATTTATAAGCTTTTTGGACATTGGCTCGACGTCCAAAAGCTGGTGGAACAGAGCCACCCCTTTACACAGATTCAGCAGCAGTACTGTCAATACATAGGGCGGATGAGACTCTTGTATAGTGGAGCAACTGAGAGAAGAGGAAAAAAACGTCTCGCATCTAAACAGAACTTTCAGTTCTTTGAGGCCGCCATAGCAACGTGTGGGTGAGGTTTCCACCCATTTTTTTTGGTTTTATGTTACGGCCCAGGATGTTACTTGTCATACAAGACGAGAGAACGTCGAAAGCAGATGGAAAGTTAGAAGGTGTTTTTGGAGAAGGAGTTTATTGTAGAAGTTGGGTTTTTTTTAAAGAATTGATTCACAAAGTTGAGACGACCCATCCGGAATATATTCCAGATCAGGAGAATAGGATCGAGAAAGATATAAGGCAGAGCAAATCTAGAAGGTACCGAGGGAGCCAAAATTGTATATGAATTTGGAAAGATGAAGCGTTTGAATCATCGGGCATAACTGCGTGGATAGAGTTGAGGTGAGTTGGAAGATCAATAATGGAAAAGGTAGGAAAAAGTAGGAAATCAGACGGAACCCTGAGGACACCACTATTGACAGATAAGAAGAAGTCGCCCCATCACAAACAGCCGAAAATGGAGCGATTTGAAAGTAAAGCTAGACTTAAGTAAGCGCTAGAGAAGGGAGTAAACCCAAGGATGGGCAGCTGGAGAGCAACGGAGCGTGCCATATTCGGCAGAAGGCTTCTTTAATATGTCAATGCGCACACCACGCAAGAGTCCCGTAGTTCCTAAGAGCGAAAACCCATAAATCGTTTAGAAAGTATATCGCCAGTAGACTCTTGAACGCCGAAAGCGACTGTCGTATCAGAAGATTCCAGATGATCAGAGAAATGAGAGTTGAGAAGGGTTTCAAATTCGCTGCAGTCTAAGGCGATAGTTTACGAATTATCAGAGGGTTCCTTTTTTCGGCATCGGTTGGACATGTCGAGCTTCCAACACTGGAGGGAAAGCGCAGTATGCTGAGACGTAGAGAGTATACGTTGATCAAGCGGGCCGGGGATAGCACGGAAGAATACTTCCTCAAAAACTTGGGGGAGCGAGTGCCATGCGCGGGCCGACACGCCTCTTAACGTTATAGATTTCAGGGGTCCAATGCACCGTTCAAATATAATCTCACAGGCAAAGGCTTAACACCTGAGAGGAGAAGGAGTAGCAAAAAGAGCCAGAATGTCCAGGGTGAGATTATGAGAAAATAGGAGCCGAGAATTGCCTTTTTAGTTTGGAGAATTAGCAACAGGATCAATAAGATGATAAGAACGGGGATAAGGCATATTTTACAGGGAGTGGCTAGAGATGTTTTGGCAGGAGGCCAGAAAGATTTGTCAGAGGAAACCAAAGGGAAAGCCCGCTTTGTCGTCGAAAGTATCCGTGCAACGATTTATAGTTGATATGAAAAGTTAGGCGAAAGTGATTATAGAAGAACGAGAGAGATTTTTCCACCTCAATCGCTTGTCTCTAGCCTGAAGCCAGAGAACAAGCACCAGATCGATTATGAGAAGAGAAGAGTTTAGGGGCCTCAGCTTGTCTCTTCTCCGCATGTGCCATCGAGAGGAAAGCGCGCCCCCAGAACTTTTAAATCTTTATACAGCCATATTATCTCTTACTTAGGTAGCAATTTTATCATCTTCACTTGAAACCTTTCATTTAATGTCCCTGGTCTACAATCTTTAATCCATATATGAGGAAACAGCCATAGACCTTAGAATCGTTACGGACCAGAAACATGTCTCCTCTTTTCCATTAATAAATACTTTTCATTTTCTATTGATTAACTATTATATTATTATTATTATTATTATTATTATTATTATATTATATTATTATTATTATTATCTATTATTATTAATTATTATATTATATATTATTATTATTATTAAAAACCTTTTTTATCGACGGTTGTTATCCCGTTTGGCGGAGTGAGTGAGATTTTGGACTTTTTTAAGAAATCGATGGACTCTTAGGCCGGTGCGTATTTTTCAAGATTACGAGCGAGCTAAGTTGTGTTGGATGTTCGCGTAGTTTAATTCTCTGCGTCTAGTAGGAAGATGCAAGCTCAATGGCGGGACGCGTAGTTGAACAGCGTCTCTCGCATTGGAGAGTTGGCGATCATACCTCTTATGCGCTTTAGATGACGTTTCTATTATTTGATTAAGTAGTATTATTATATTTGTATTAGTTTATATACTTATTTGGATTGATTGATTTTTTTGGATGTATTCTATTCGTAGTTATTATTATTCTTATTACTTGATTGTTATTATGGCTTATCATATTAAGTATTTGTGTATTATCTAGTTATTTGAGTATTGATTTTTGATCGTGATATTATTTATTCATTATATTTATTATATTTATTTATTAATTAATGTACAAAGAATTATAGATTCTAGAATGTGATTTGCTTAATTAATGTCGGGTGTGAAGCACTGTCGGTCAGAATGTAAATATAGATATTTGTACCGATGTTTGGTTGATTATGTTGTATGTTAGGTTATTATATAGTATTGTATGGGTATTAGGATTATGATTTGCTTTTATCAGGCTGATGCTGTGTATTTGATATAGAGATCGGTATATCATGCTTTTTATGGTATGGGTTTATATATAGGGTGAGTGCTTGGGTATTATGCTTATGAGGTTTATGATAGGTTAGTAGGTATAGTTCTGTATTAGTAGTTAGGTTTATGTTGGTGATATGTATGATTAGTCTATGTATATTGAAGGATAGGAGAAAGTAAAATTAAAAGTCACCTTTCAATTTAATCATCGGTATTGTCATGTTTCGCGATCGCTATTCGTCCAAATTTGTCATATTCGTGTGCCATCGTCGATCGTCATCGTGGGGCGGAATATATTTTCATCAATCGTCCACCCTAATGGTTTTGTCATAAAACACTGAGTTGTAGAAGATGCGGCCGTGTGGGGCGCCGGGTGTTCGGTTTTTCATCTACAACCGAAAAAAAACGGGGAAAATTTTTTTTTCATTTTTCCTTCTTTTCCAGCAATAACTGCAATTTCAATATTAATTTAATTATAGTATATAAGTATATATATACTATATATAATATAAAATTTATATTATATATATATATATAATATATATATATATATAATATATATATATAATATAATATATATATACTTTATAATATATTATATATATAGTATATAATAATATATAAAATTATAATATATATATATATATATTATAGATAATCTATATATTATATTATATATAATATATTATATTATATAGTATATATATTATATATATCTATATATATATATATATATTATATTATATAATAATTATCTTTCCTGAGTACAGTATATAATTGAGCTTATAAACATTACATAAGTAAAGAGTATAATTTCTAATATTTTCATTTTGTTTTTAACTCAGTTTTAAGTATTAATTCGCCAAAAAAATGAAAAAACCCAAGTGGCAAATAGTGGGGTTTCCACTGGTTTTTTTGAAAAATAATTTGAAATTATTATAAATATAATATATATATAACTATAATATATAATATATATATTATATATATATATATATTATATATATATATAGTATATATATAAATATACTATATAGTATATATATAATATATATATATATATATATATTATATATTTTATATATAATATATAATATATTATTAATAATTTAATAGTATATAATATATATTATAGAATATATATATATATAGTATTTCTTTCAACAACTTAATGATTAAAATGAGCTTTAAAATTTAAATAAAAAGAGTATAATTTCTAATATTTCCATTTTTTGTTTTACTATTTTACATGCAAATTATTCTGAAAAAAACTTAGAAAAAAGAACCCAGTCGGGACAAAAGTTCGGTTTTTTCAAGTTTGTTTTTAAAAAAACAAACCGGGTGGGTTTCGCGTCGGGCCCACTCAGCCCAACCCTAGTCAAATCACCTATAATATACTAATACGTTATATTATATATATAATTATATATATATAAAAATATATATAATATATATATTATATAAGTAGATATATATATATATATAATATAATATTATATTATATAATATATATATATATATATAAATATATATAATATATATATGGCTTTTCTACACGATAACGTACATTGTCTCTCATTGCTGCCGGGTGGTGTTGGTAGTGAAAGGTTTTCGCTTATCAACATTCGCTGAAAAGCAAGATTTGTAACTAGAAGCAGGTGGTTTTTAAGCCCTTGCTATCAGACAAACAGAATTTAAAAATTTTCTCAGACTCGACGACCATAGTAATCACTTACAAACCCTAAAACCAGGCTAGAAGCAAGCTTCTCAGCAAGGCCAGCGGTCTTTCTGAGTTACTTTCCTGCACCTAGCAGGTGCCCAGCTACCTTCCTTATGTTTCACCAAAGATAAATAGAGTATATACTCAATACTAATATCCTTTTTTAATGGACAAAATGTTTTAAAATATAAAGTTAATGTTCAACATCTAGATAAACTAGGATACCCGCCAAAGAATAAAGATATACGATGTGTTCTAATAACATTGAAAAGACTACTGATTATTGAATGACCACCACCATTATTACACCAACTAGAGCTATATCTAAACATCATGATGAATTTATATACAAATTTTCTCTTTTAGAATATATATATTATTTAATATATATATATATATATATATATATATATATATTATATATATATATATATAATATTATAGTATATATATATATATATATATATATAATAATATATCTATATAATTAATATATAATATATAGTATAAAATATAATATATATAAATAATTATATTATATATATATATATTATTATATATATATACTATAATATATATATATAATAGTATATATAATAGTATATATATACTATATATAAAGTATATATATTATATAGGATCTTTCGTGTTTTCTGGACTGTTGAATTTTTCAAACGAAAATTGCAGAATTAAAAAACTTTTTCCACTGAATCAGTAAAATGTATTCTTTTTCTCGAGAAATTATTAGAAGTATCTAAAAAAATTAAGATAAACTTAGAAAAATTGCATCATCAAAGCTGCTTTCTGGAAGTTATTATTTTTTACCAATATATACGCAGGAACAGGACAATATAAGTTGTATTACAAAGACCAACAAATTATAATAAATGAGTCTTATAAGCCAATACCGAAAAATATTTGAAATAATCTGTATACATCCAAACGACTTGATTGAAAAATATTCCGTTTAAAAATTTTCCAATATTTCGTTTAGTGAAGCCGATGCTATACTAAGTTTTTCGAAATTATAATTTCTACGCAAAAAGTAAAAAATCAGCAAGGCATATGAAATGCGTTATAAGTATATAGGATGAAAGAAATATTTGGAGACGCAAAGAACAAGGTTGTAGAAACTGTGCAGTTTATAGAACTACATGCTGTTAACTAAAAATTAGAGTAGTAAAATAATTTTGGTTATATAAGTCATGGTGTAGAGGGAACTTCCATCTATTAATTGCCGATCGAAGGAATAATAAATTTAAAAAATATCGTACTTTTTAATAATTATTATAAGATGTAAGATTAATAATGAGATAAGTTGAACAAAATACTAATTTAAAGCAAACCTAACCTAGACAAACCCAACCAACCAACCAAACCAACTAACTAACCTAACCTAACCTAACTAACCTAGCACCTACACCTACCTAACCTAACCTATACCTACACCTAACTAACCTAATCTAACCTAACCTAACTAACTACCTAACTAACTAACTAAAATCCAACGAAACCTAACTTAACCTAACTTAACTAACCTATCCTTACCTAACGTAACCTAACTAACCTAACCCCCTAAACCTATACTCTAGATCGCAATAATAAAGCAAAAGTCGTCTTTATTTATATATATAGTCTATAATATATATTGATTATATATATAATACATATAGATATATAGTATATAGTATATATATATATTACTAATATATATATATACTGTCTATATTAATATTATATATATATTATATGTATATTATTATATATTAAATATATATATAATATATTATATAATATTAATATATAATATATGAGATATATATAACGTTAATATAGATATATATATATATCTATAATTATCTCAGATTTAAGTGCTAATTTCACTAGCATAATTCTCAACTATTCAAACCGATAGAAGTAAATGTTTTTTTGATGAACAAGCCGCATCTTTGATTTATGAAAAAACAAACAAAAAAACAAAACTGTTCGTTTTTTGAAAGTTTTTAGCGGGACAAGAGATTTTTTTTTAAATTTCACAAAACTGCTATAAATCTCTTATTTTTCAAGATATTACAATTTTTCGTGCAATAATTCTACAATCTTTTGTGGTAATAAATTTTAGTTAGACACTTATTTGGGATTTTTGTTTTTTAAACAATTTTTTTTACAAACGTTCCAGTATTTCATAAAATTTTTGAGACGGATGAATAGTCAACCTGGCTGACACACCTTACGTCTAACGAAAACATAATAAAACTCAGTTTGTTACACGTTGTATATGTGAGCGTTGGTACCAAATTGAAGAAAAGAATCTGTTCGTTTTTTTTTAATGAATTTGTTTTTATATCTCATGTAAGGAAAAATTAAATGCTAGAAAAACACAAATAAAGTTTTGGAAATTTTCATTTTTTGACGGCAAAAAAAACTTTACTTCTCATATTATATATATATATATATATATATATTATATTATATATAAATATATATTATATGCATAATAATATATATATATTAATTATATAGATACAAGTTATATCTTATATAATATAATATACTATATGTATATATTATATATATAATATATATATATAATATATATATAGTTATATTATTATATATAGGTTCCAAGCAAACTTCTATTTTAATAAGTACAGTTTCAAATCAGTGATGTCGAAGCAGGTGACTTGAAAACTTTTCCGAGATGTCCTTCTTTTTGGAGAGGAGGATTGGAGATTTGGAGTAGTAGCCTTGTCTAAATGGCGACGCCTCTTGGCGATGGTTCGTGTCCTGGAGTGGAGTGAATCTTTTTTTCGTCTTATTATTGCAAATTTCTTGCAACGAGCATGTTGTGCGCATGTCGGCGACCTTGGCTTGGTGGGTCTGCTCTGTAATCCCCATTGAAGCACATCCTGAAAACTGCCCGTTTAGCCCAGAGGGGTTCCAACTCACCCTTCTGTGGATTAAATATGTAGAGAGTTTCAAGCATGAATTCGAAGCAGGAGAATTTGAAATCTTCCCCGTAGCTGCCTTCCTTGTTTTTGGGAGGGCGCATCGATAGTGTAGAGCCCTCCTGTACATTGCTACGCGACGGCTGTGTCGATGGTTCGATCGTAGCGCGAGTGAATACATTTTTCGTCTATTACTGCAAATTTGTCGAAACAAGCCTATTGTGCGCATGTGCGGCATTCCTTGACTTTGTCTGTTGCTGTCCTGTAACATATGAACACTCCTTCGAAGAAATGCCGTGGTAAGCCCCAGCAGGGTTTAAAAAAAAACCCATCCTTCTGGGGATACATAGTATTGAGTTTCTAAGCAGTGATATCGACCCAGGAGATTTGAAAACTTTCGAGATGCCTCTCTTTCTGGGAGATGGTCGGTACTAGTCGTAGAGCCCCTCTACAATTTGTCTAACCGGGCCGACGCATTGTTCAAGGTTCGAGTCCTGGTCGCGATGACTTTTTTTTCCGTCTTATTATTGCAATTTGTCGGCAAAAAGCATCTTGTGCTGATTCGGCGTTCGTCTAACTTTGGTCGCTTGCCTTTTGTAACCCAAAGCACCCCAACAGAATGTCCGTGTAAGCCCAGCAGTAGATTCCAATCACCCTTCTGTTAATTTAAGTAGTGTCGAATTTCAAAGCAGTGATATTGAAAGCAGGAGATTTGAAACTTCGAGATGCTGTCTTTTCTCAAGGAGGTGGATCGGACTAGGGTAGAGCCTCCCTGTTTATTGTCTAACGGGACGCTGTTGTCGATAGTTTTGAGTCCTGGCGCGAGCGAATTTTTTTTCGTCGTCTATTGCAATTTGTTTAAGAAGCCATGTTGTGCGCCTGTGGCGTTCCTTGACCTTGGCGGTTGGCTGTTACCCGTTGAAGCCCCCTGAAAATGCTGTGTTGCCCCAGGGTTCAACGGCATCTTCTGTGGATTTTAATAAGTTATCCAGATTTCAAAGCAGTGGAAATCGAAGCAGGAAACTTAAAAACTGTAACGAATTACCTTTTTTTCTGGGGTGTCGGATCTGAACTAGTGGTTAACCTTGTACATTTGTCTAACAGCGACGCTTGTCGTTATGGTTGAGCTGGCGAGTGAAATTTCCTTCTTATTAATGCAAATTTGTCGCAACAAGCATGTTTCGCCATTATTTCGGCGTGGCTTGACTTTTGGTTGGTTGCTCCTGTAACACAGAGCAAACTAGCATCAAATGCGTTTAGTCTCCCAGCAAGGGTTCCAACACCGTCTATGGATTTGAACATATCGAGTTTTCAAAGCGTGATATCGACGAAAGAATTTGAAAAGCTCTCCAGATTGCTTCTTTTCTAGAGACAGCGCGGATCGAAATAGTGGAGAGCCTCCTGTACATTGTTCTAATCGGCGACGCTGTTGTCGATGTTCCGGAGTCCTGGGTGCGATTTGAAATTTTCTCTTCGTCTTTTATTGCAATTGTCGCAACAAGCATGTTGTGCTCCATGTTCAGCGTTCCTTATTTGGTTGGTTGCTCTGTAACCAGAGCACCACCGAAGAAGCCGTGGCAGCCCCGAGGAAGGGTTCCAACCACCTTTATTGGATTTAAATAAGTTGAGTTGTCAAAGCAGTGATTCGAAGCAGGAACTTGAAAACTGTAAAAGAGATACCTTATTTTTTGTGGTGTCGGATCGGAACTTTGTGGCGGAACTTCCTGTACAATTGTCTAACGTGACGCTGTTGTTGCGTCGAGTCCTGGCGCGTAGTGAAATTTTTCTGTCGTCTTTATTGCAAATTTATTCGAACAATAAGATGTTCCATGATCCGTGCCGTGGCCTGACTTTGGTTGGTTGCTCGTACCACGGGAGCAACCTAGCAAGATCGGGTGTACCACGTAGGGGGTTAAACGCCCTTCCTATTAATAAATAAGTACCGTCAAAGATTGATATCGGAAGCGGAGACTTGAAAACTGTTCGGAATACCTTCTTTTTCTGGAGTGGCAGATCGGACTAGTGGTAGAGCGTCCTGTACATTGTCTAACGCGACGATGTTGTCGATGGTTCGAGTCCTGGCGCTAGTGAAATTTTCCTCTTATTATTACAAATTTATCGCAACAAACACTTGTGCCATGTCGGCGTTGGTTGACTTTGGTTGGTTGCTCCCGTAAACCCAGGAGCAACCCATCAAAATGGCCGTGTAGCCCAGCAAAGTTCATTATCTATACCCTTATAAAAATCAAAATCCTTTGTTTTTAACCCTTATTTCCAGACCATAGTCTCTACTACTATACATTAGACAGGTAATAATACCGTCATGTAGACCCTAGCGACTCATGACTTATTCCTTTGCATCCATAAGGCATATTGCCAGCCATCTCTTTCCATCACAAACTTCATACTAATTTCGCATCATCCGTTCCCCTTTTCAATCACCATATTATCTAATATTTGAAAACTCAGAATTTGTTCCCGCCGCCTCACCATACATAATTTACACTAGAGACATCTCATCCCAATACGGATAAACCTTCTCTGTTTATCCGCTTGACTTTCAAACCTCCTTTTACACGACCTGCAAATCTCTCTCATACTAATCCTCAAGGTATTATCAGATTCGCCACCCTAAACTAAATCATCCGTATATTTCCACTTCCTTCCTCATCTCTTTCATCTCCATTACACTAAACCACCCTTGCTCCCTCCCACCGTCGATTCTTTCATAACGCAATCCATAATATATATCTATATAATATTATCTATATATATATTATATATATATATATTATATATATATATTTATATATATATTATTATGTATATATATATTATATATATTATTATTATACTATATAGTATATAATATAATAATATTATTATCTATATATATATATATATATAATTCTTTTTCAATTTTTTCATTTCAAGCCTTTGATATATTCGCTTTACAACAAAAGAAAATTAATTATTCAGTTCTTCAGGCTCGCTCTACATTTTCGACTATAGTTCGCACTGTTGAGAAATTGTGCAGTATTTTCTGCATAATTTTTCACGTACACAAATACTTTAAAAAATTTATGCACGAATCCGTCGTTTCATACTCACGGCGCGGCTCCAGACCGGCGCTGGTTCCGACTAAGGTTCTGCACTATTTAAAATGTTTAGCACGTCTTCTGGCAATAAAACTTTCACAAAAAAAAATTATTATTATGAACAAAATTATATCCAGAATCCGGCTCCGTTCCGACTCCGGATCCGGATCCAACTAAGGTTTCTGCACTATTAACATTGCTCAGCATATCTTGCCGCAATAAATTCTTTCATCTAAAAATATTTCTTGGAAAAATTTATAAACAGGATCCGTCTCTAACTCGGCTCCGGTATCTGACTTCGGATCCGAATCCGACTAAGGTTTTTTGAATATTGAAAGTTAGTCAGCAAGTCTTCAACTTCACCTCTTCATTTCTGAAAATATTATACACAAGATCCGGCTTCCGATCCGGATGCCTGCTCTGGATCCGGATCATCAAAAGTTCCTGCAACTATTTGAAAATTTGTTCAGCATTTCTGTTTCAATAACTTTTTCACCTAAAAAATTATTTTCTTGAAAAAAAATTCATACCTCATGTACCGTCGCTCGGTCGGGACTCGGATCTGGCTCTGGATCGACCTAAGATTCTGTACTAACTGAAAATTGTTCAACGCGTCTTCTGCACTACATTTTTCGCCTAAAAGAGTATTTTGAAATAGAAATTAAATACCCAGGCATGTCCGGCTCGAGGTTCGGCTTTGCTCGGTGCTGACTAAGGTTTCTGCACTATTTGAAAATTGTTCACCTTCTTCTATCAATAATTTTTCAAAAAACAATTTTTCGAAAAAATTATTACTTCCGACTCCGACTGATCCGTATCCGACTAACTATTCTGCACTATTTGAAAATTGTTCACAAGTCTTTGGCAATAACATTATGTCATGTCTAGAAACAATTATCTCTTGAAAAATAGTTCTACAAGGATAAGCGCATCCGAATCTGGGTCCGGTGCCGGACCTCGACTAAAGTTTCTGCACGACTCGAAGGTGGTTCAGTACGTTTCTGGCATTAAATTTTTTCACCTCAAAAAAAAATTTATGATTTTTTTTTACCAGAGCTCCGTCTCTGACTTCAGCTCCGCTCTGACACCTTCCACTCGACTCTCACTTTCGGCTGCCGGAATCTGACTAAGGTGTTCTGAACTATTGAAAATTGTTCAGTTGCGTCTTCTGGCAATAAAATTTTAAGCTAATAATATATTTTAAAAAAAATCATTCCCAGGATCCGGCTCCGGCTCCGGATCCGGATCCGACTAAGGTTTCTGAACTCTTTGAAAATTTGTTTCAGTTCACGTCTTCTATCATAAAGATTTTGTCCAATCTAAGGAATTACTTTAATGAAAAAATTTATACGCAGGATCCGTCTCCCACCGGATCCGATCCGACCTGTAAGGTTTCTGCACTATTCTGAAAATTGTTCAACGGCTTCTTCTGGCATTAATTTTCACTGCTCAAAAAAATATTTTTGAAAAAATTCATACCCAGGTTCGGCTTCCGGCTCCGCTCCGGCTCCGCTCCGACTCCGACTTCACCTTCGTCTCCGGATCTGACTAAGGTTTCTGCCCTATTTGAAAATTGTTAAGCAAGACTTTTTCCAATAATTTTTTCAATCTAAAAAAATATTTTCGGCGCAAAATGATCAACGGTGGCAAGCTGCTCTGACTCGGCTCGACTTCGACCCGGCTCGCCTCAGGCCTGATCCCCGTTGCGCTCCTGCTATTGAAACCTGTTGATCACGTCTTCTGCATATCACTTTTTCAATCTAAAAAAATTTTTTCTTAAAAAAATTATAACAATCCGCTTCGAATCCGGCTCCGCTCCGTTATCGGTCCAACTACGGTTCTGCACCTATTTGTAAATTGTTCAGCACTTCTTCTATCAATACAGTTTTTACTAAAAATTTTTTTAGAAAAAAAAATCAAGACTACGTCACACGGCTTTGACTTCGACTCTCCACTTCGCTCCGGCTCCGACTCGGATCCGGATCCGACATAAGGATCTGCACTATTTGAAATTGTTCAGTACGTCTTTGGCATTAAAATTTTCACCTAACAAATTTTTTTGGAAAAAATTCATACCCGAAGGTCCGGCTCCGGTCCGGGCTCCGCTCCGGCTCCTGCTCCGGCTCCGGCTCCGGCTCCGACTATTTCACCTTCGCCCGAGTCTGACTAAGTTTCTGTACTGCTTTGATAGATTGTCAGTACGTCTTTCTGTCATTAAGTTTTCACCTTAAACATATATTGTTTAGAAAAAAATCATAACCAGGATCCGCTTCGGCTCCGGCTCGGCTCCGGCTCGGCTTCGGCTCCAGCCCAGCTGCCAACTTCGCTTCAGCTTCCATCCGAATAAGGTTTCTGCACTATGTGAAAATTGTTACAGCAATCTTCAAAAAATTGTTGTTCGAACAAAATATACTCCAAATAGAAGTAATGATGCCATATTCATGAAAAATTTTGATGCCATCTTCCAAGGGCTGTAATGGTTATCAAATAATCAGTAACAATGCAGCAAAGAAAAGTTCTCTTTTAACTATGCTGTGCTGCGACAAAATCCCGGAGCGTTATTTGTGTTAGTCTTATAGCTAAGTTTTTCGAATTACTAGTAGTACTTTGTAGTCAGATAGCAAAGTTATATTGCTTTTCTAGAATCATAATTAATAAAAGAAATTTAACATTTGTGAAAGGTCATTGTGTTACTGCAGATGATGTAAGCCAGGATTTATTAGTCTCTGCCAGCATAAATGATGAAATCATAGGAGTAGACAGACTTACAAATGTCAAGAAATGAAGTACGACAACAGCACTATTCAAACGCTTCAGTTTTAACTCTTAAGGAATTTTGGAAACAATACTCTTTATTCTTTACTTAATTAGAATCTCCCATAGTTTCTCTGGAACAGATATTTTGATGAAAATTTATCTAGTTTCCCGCCGTTTTCTCTACACCCTTTTATAATACCAGACATGACGTTCGAAGATTTTAGAGGAAATTAGGGCTCTTTGGGAATTGTAAAATCTAGCTTGATCGGCCACTTAAGAGGACTGCCGATTAGAGTAACAGCATCTGAAATATGTTTGGTGGTGGTAAAGAAGAGCCTGAGTATCATTATGTTGGTGTTGGGTATGTAGAGGAGGGAACAATTGTGTGCCAATCTTTGGCTCTAGGTTTGAGAACGGTTGGTACTTCTTACAGCCCTTTAAAGGAGGAGGAAAAAATTATTAAATGGTCCGAGTGCGACTATGAATAAAATCTCGAAAGAAGACTAAAATTACATTTGTTAATATATAAAAAACTGCTCAGAACATTTAAAACATTTTTTGTCGTTTTTTTTTTTGTTGATATACATGTATTTACCTTTTTTTAAATCCTCCTTTAAAGGATTAAGCACGGATAACCGTCCTCAAACCTCGATCCTAAGGCTGGCATATATTTGTTCTCTTTTACATACCCAAAACCACCTGATGATACCTAAGCTCTTTCTTTCTACTTCCAAACATATTTCAGATGTTTCTCGGACCGGAAACCTTTCTAGGTGGGCAGTCAGGCTAGGTTTCATTGTTCTTAACACAATCCATGCTACTGCATCTCACTCTAATGTTAAAATTTCCTAATTTTTAATATATACATCTAATACTTAAAATTTTATCAAAACATTGATTTATTTCTATCAACCACATTTGTTTTCATTAATAACATTTTCTGCACTTTCTCTTTTCTTCATTTTCCCATTTGTACAAAGGCTCCATGTCTACCTCGAGAATTCCATTTCTATACGCAACATGAGTAATTTGTTTTTGACTTCTCCTTCAGACTTCGCATTTAACGTTTCTCTTCTTTTTTTGGTGGAGTACGTTGTTAGATCGTCCGTATAGAACCGGTGCGTTATCTGGTTTTAGTTTTTTTTTTCACTTCTTGGGTTTATTCCTGTATCCGTTGGTATGGTTGCAGCTTAGGGGGAATTCTGCTGGTACATCACTAAGGTGGACGATTGGAGAGGATACTCGAAGCAACCGTTGGAATTAATCCCCTTCATTAATGTTTAGTTTTTGCAACTTATCTTTTGTCTTTTGGTATCGATTTGATTGAATCATTCCTTATTTCTTTCCTTCTAGCTACAAAATAGAACTGCGTGATAAACAAAAAAAAATTCCTTTCCCCCAAGTTTTTTTTTTTTTTTATAAAAAAATTAAATTGCTTTTTTAAATTTGGAAATGATTTGGAGAGTCTCTCTCTCTCTCTGCTCATCTCTCTCTCTCTCTTCTCTCTCTCTCTCTCTCTGTAGCTCTGCCTTCTCTCTCTCTCTCTGTGCTCTCTCTCTCCTCTCTCTCTCTCTTCTCTCCTCGTTCGTCTCTCTCTCTCTCTCTCTGTCTCTCTCTTCTCTCTTCTCTCCTCTGTAGCTCCTCTCTCTCTCTCCTCTCCTCTGATACTCTTTCCCCTCTCTGGACGCTTCAGCGTCCACCATCTACTAGGCCATTCACTCTCTCTCTCTCTCTCTCTCTCTCTCTCTCTCTCTCTCTCTCTCTCTCTCTCTCTCTCTCTTCCTTCTCTCTCTCTCTCTCTCTCTCTCTCTCTCTCTCTCTCTCTCTCTCTCTCTCGTCTCTCTCACTCCTGTATCTCTCTCGCGTGTCGTCCTCTCATCTCTCATCCGTCTCGGTCTGTAGCTCTCTCTTCTCTCTCTCCTCTGTCTCTCTCTCTCTCTGCTCCTTCTACTCTCTCTCTCTCTCTCTCATCTCCATCTCTCTCTCTCGTCTCGTCTTCTCTCTCTCTCACCCTTGTAGCCTCTTCTTCTCAGTCTGAATCTCTCTTCCAT
>JABUQX010087630.1:0-22500 GCA_015478945.1 Trachelipus rathkii
GTAGAAAATTTGAGAGGATTGGTAGAGGGATTTGACAGGGTGTTTAAAAGAGGTTTGAGAGTAAACGTAGATAAGAGTAGGGTTATGGTTGTGAGTGAGGACAGTCCTCGTTGTGAAGCTATGTTGCATGGTGAGCAACTGGAGCAAGTGTCTGTGCATAAATATTTAGGATATATGCTGGATTTAAAAGAGAACGGATGATGCAGATTGTACTAGGAAAATTGTGAATGGTAGGAATGTGGCTAGGGCAATTAAATCCTCGGTGGATGTAAAAGGACTAAGTCTTAAGTACGCTAGAGTCTTACATGACGGTATGTCGTTATCTGTATTAATGTAATAGTAGTGAACTATGGTCTGGAATGAAGACAGTAGTAAAAGATATCACCATGTTTCATGATGGATATAATGCTTAGTGCCATGTTTGATCATTATTAGATGTGAGAAGAATTAATAAAATAAGGAATGAGCGAATTTTGGAGTTGTGTGGTGTGAAGAAAGGAGTAAGTGAAAGCAAATTGAGATGGTTTGGTCATGTGGAAAATAGTGATAATAGTCGGTTAAGCGGATATATAGTGGTGAGTGTGCTGGGAATCGACCGGCTGGGAGACCGAAGAAAAAGTGGATTGAGTAAGTAAGGAATCGTCTGTAAAGGAATGTGGTTGACAGAGGCGAGAAGAAACGTGCATAAAGGCAGTAAATGAGGAGAAGTTGTGAGGGGGTGTGCTTTAGCCCACCTGGGCCAAGGGAATATGTGACGGGGATGCATAGTGGAGGGTCCGTCGCGGTCCCGTGAAGCTCTAGGATGGATTTTTCGACTGCGGCGAGTTTCACTAAAGGCTATATATATATATATATATATATATATATATATATTATCTACTATATATATATATTATATATCTATATATAATATATTATATATATTATTTATTATTATATATTATATATATATATACTATATATACTTATATATCTATATATATATATTATTTATATATATTTATATATATATACTATTTATATATATTATCTATATAAATAAATATAAACCTCTGTTTAGATTTAGTAGATGTAATATAAATGAATTTCACTGGAGTTTGCAGAAGCAAGAAATTGTTCAGCAGGAGTCTTACTGCTAACAATCCTGAATTGAAATAAAACTTTTTTTACGATTTTCGATCCTTTCTGGCGCACGAATCTGGAAGCATCATGCAATTTGAGGAATCATTAATGACGCGGGACATAATGAAGGTGCCAACGGGAAAATCGTCAATGATTGATTAGTATTTAATAATAATATTAATAATATAGGTATAAACATCAATGATAATAAGTATGGTATTAATTTGAATAATAAGTTAATTAATATATAATAATATAATAATAATAATAATATAATATAATATAATGGATAATAGGCAGGCTTTTCTTTACGATTGCGTGATTATTCTTCTGCACTACTTTTGTTCCGGCTGAAGTAGCAGAACCTTAGTACAGTCTTGACGAAATGAATTTTGAAACAGTTGAGAATGAGAACTTCAAAAGAATGATGATGATGATGAATGGATGGGTATGGTGCTGATGATGATGGCGATGATCGTCATCATCAGGCTGCTGATGATGAGTGATTATTATTCTATTATATATATATCTATATATTATAATATATATATATTACTTCTACTATGTATTATATATATATTTATATATATATCTACTATTATTATATATATTTATATGTATATAGTCTATATATTACTATTATTTTACTATTACGTCGGTAAGAAAAATTGTATATCGAATTACTTATACAAGGATGTTGTTTAACTTTTAAAATACCCAAATTCTTTTCCAATGTTCTAAATTCTAAAAAGATATGATGTTGTTTCGTTTGACTCTAAAAGACCAAGACCTGTATCGTTCACGAGGACACAACCTTCAGTCCTTGGACTTGCGTTTAACTTGAATATAGTTATTAATATACATATTTATGTGACAACGCCAAAGGGCTCAATATTGAAGATCGCTGTGACATATCTATTTTTTCTTAGTTTACTGATTTCAAAATTCATTGTTTTTGTCATTGTGAATAAATAACACTTGCAATTTTTATTTTATGTATTTTTTCTTTTTTTTATAGAAGTCGTAAAATAATAAAATAAAGATTATATTAAAACTGCTTCAACTTAGATTGGAATCTAAACTGCCCCTCTCAAAAAAAAAAAAAAAAATTGGTTTATACACGCAAATTTTAATTGAGACTTCTACTTCATGATGAACCGTAAATATCACAGTAAATCTTTTGCGGCAGCTAGCCCTCCATATCTTCAATCGTGGGCTTCCCGTGATAGAATGGTGAGGCTGTGGATGAAGGGACCTTTTGTCGTTTCTGGCCCTCCAAAAAAGAAGAAGATTTCATAGAGGGTGAGAGGGTGTATGGTGGCCTACTAGACATAATTTCAACAAGTAATTCCATATGTGGTTGAGAAACGCGATGAGTTAACTTGTAAATGATGAAGGGCAAAATTGGATGAATCAATATTGAAACCGGAATGGCTAAAACCATAAACTCAGTTGAGGTATTCTCAATGAAAGGGTGGAAGATGCTGCATCACTTAGACGGAGTTCTCGTCCGTCATATAGTATATATATATATATATATATATATATATATATACTTATATATATATTATATATTACTTTACTATATATATCATTATATTATATAGTATATAGTATCTATATATATATATTATACTATATAATATATAGTATATATATAAGGTATGTGCGTCTTCATGGTTTCGTGTAAGCGATTGTACACATACGGTCTATGTAATCTTCCATGGCAATATCAAGCCCCCCCCCCCCCCCCCAAAAAAAAAAAAATTAAAATAGATTGATTCATAAAAATCTGGGAAATCATGACAAAAGGCAGGATTTTGTTGGTCACAGACATGCGCTTAAGATTTTGGAAATTTCATACATTAATAACATAGGCAATATTACGTATGAAATCAAATATAGGTACTGGGAGGATCTAGGAAACCCGAGGAAATTAAATACATAAAAATTATATATATCGAGAAAGGTATTAAATCCAATTTATATTGGATTTAAACTCCGATACAGTGCCAATTGAACTGGAATAAAGCGTTTCAAATTATAAATGAATTTTGTTTAATTCAATAAGATTATTTTTATTCCACACAGTATATACTTTTCCTTGGTGGTACTTATATATGTACCCTTAATATATATGGTGGATTTTCGCTAATGGGTCGGTTTATGGGTAACGGTGGGTTGGGCTTTATTAAATGGTGAGGTGATAGTAGGGGTGTGGTAGCCCTTTATCGCTGTTGTGTGGCGTACGTTCTTGGTAGGCCTTTTCTTATTATAGTCCCTGGTACACTACGTCAGGTTGTTATTATATATATATATATATATATTTATTTTATCAGTATTTATTATAGTGATTATATCACTCACTATTATATGTGAGTGATATTTATTATTCGGCGAGTGGATGGGAGGGAAGTAAAATCTAAACTCCCCCTGCTGTTTGAGACCCTTAACCTTGCTGTTTGTAAGCAAAGTGTGTTACCCACCTGAACCAGCGGGTAGGAGCTCAAAGGGGAAATCAGCGGTAACTTAATATATTCTTATCTTCCCTAGAATAAGGCAGTCGTAGTACTTTATTGACAGACCTCCAGCTCGTCTGTGGGTCAAGTCATTCATCAGGATTTGATTCAGGACAATGGTATCAGTAACAAATTATTATTACTATGAGGGACAGCACGCTCAGGGGAGTTTTGGTAAATGATTTCGGGGAGAGTGTAGCTTTCTTCGTCTCGTTTTGTTTGTTGGGAGGACCGAACCGCCGGTGTCTGTCTTGTGGACGCGCAAGTTGTTGTTATCCGTCTTGGGGGGGGATTGCGAGGGGACGGTTATCTGAAAGGAAATTCAACGTTTACTATCTGAGTAAGATTGGGTTGTGAAGAGAAGTAATAAGAGCACTTAGTACTATGATTTTGGGAGAGATCGTGGCGTTATCCTTTAAAGTATATGTTAGGATGATCGTGTTGTGGCAGTCCTCTACAAGTTGACCCGAGTGGTCGTTCGTTTAAGTTTGTGCATTATGTATATCAGTTAGCCTTAGATTTGTTACTTATATCAGCGGCGGGCAGTGGGCTTAGCAGGGTGTCTTAGAGCTATTAATGTTCAATACTTCCACTAGCTGAATGAATAAATACAAAACTGGGCTTATCTTCTACACTTTCCGTGAAGCCTCTAAATTACTTATATTCGACGCAACATTTCACAGCTTGTAGCAACTCGATCGGTCGAGGTTTTATGCCATCACTTCTGTCGATGGGAGAGAGGTTTTGTGTATGAGCGTTAATTGACGCTACGGATATAGAGGTTTCCAGTGGATGGTTAGGTATCAAGGGAGAGCGGAGGTAAAACAAATTTGGACCACCTCTTGCCATTAAACAATCAGAAAAGGTTTGACTTAAATACTTTTGAACGCAATGTATCGAAACATGTGTCTTGACCCGGACTGTAGATTTCTTTTTTTCACAAATTTTATGGAATTAGGTAATATATATTATATATACTATATATCATATATAGTACTATAATCTTATATATATATATAGGTAGGGGTGGAGTAATATTATCTCACTATACTATTCTGTGGGGGTTTTGGGCTTTACCTTGTCTTATACTTTACGGACGGGGGTGAGTAGTCACAGTTTTATATACTGTTATTCCTTTGTATTATTCATGGAGTGTGAGCTCCCTCGGTGTGAGCTATTATGTATGATAGTATAGTTTCTGTATCTAGGCTAATTTAGGGTAGAGTACTTATATGCGTGTCGCCCCTCTTTTAGCATAGTATATCTGCCGTGAGTGCTTTGAGTGCTCTTTATATATGGTGGGTGAGTAGTGTAGAAATTAGTCATATGCGTAGTTATTTATTTGTATTTGTGCTCATATAGGGTTATTATGAGTAGTGTGTGAGTAGTGTACGTAGTGAGTTTAGTTCGGCAGTGTATATTTGGTATTTAATATATAATATTTATGTATATAGCGTGATATATTAGTGTCTTGAGTTTAAATATATAATCTATATGTGGCGTTATCACTTGATGTGCCCGCGTGAGTATACGTGGTGTGAGATTATATATCACTGTATTAGTGTAGCGTGGAGTGAGGGGGTATACGTCTATCTATTATATTATTATATATATTATTATTGGGTATATATACCTATAGTTTAGGTGGCTGGTTGTTGGCGATTTGGGGGTGAGTAGGGCTATATCTGAGCTAGTAATATATCATATATATATAATATCGGTTAATACTATCATATTAGGTAATAAGTTATGGTAGGGATATTACATGATAATGGTTTACCGTGGGTGACCCCTTTTGATGGGGGTAGGGTGTATAAGGTGATATTATTGTTGTCTTCGGGGGTGTGTGGTAGCTAGTAGTGTGAGAGTGTCTATAAGTGATGTCTATTGGAGTGATATAGGTTAAGTATATATCTATCTAGGTGGGTATATGTATAGTTAGGGTAGTTATTTTCGTAGTTATGTTGGTGTGTGACTACCTTAGGGGGCGTGTTCTGCCGTCGTGCGGGCGTGAGTAGTGAGGTGGGTATTATAGGTATTTGAGAGCTTGTGAGTAGTGTAGGGCCGCTATTACTTAGTGTTGAGTGTGAGTATCCTCTTCATATATATATATGGCTACGTTTGTGTGCGTGTATGTGTTTTGTACATCGTACTCGATATTTATATGCTTATATATTTCTCTGCTTCTGCATATATATGTGATATTTGCGTGAGTGATTTTTATATATAATATAGGTAGGGGGTATATATATGTAATATATATGATGATAGGTCGGTACTGTGTTGTGTGATATATTTATTATATGTAATATGATATGTCGAAAAGTTCAGCTTACTGTAAGTAGAGATTGTGTATTAGATATGTTAGAGTAATGTGACATATCATATTATATATGAGAGGAGCAGTTTGTGAGCGCGCGGTGCAGAGAGAGAGAGATATTATATATCTCCTTAGTACTTGTCATTATAACTCATATTAAGTATTAGTAAAAAGTGCAAGGCTCGTGATTGTTTGAAAGACTCTTGTATTAGCAGAAAGCAAGCTGCAGTCTCGGGTAGAAAAAGTTGCAAGGGTGCGTCGCGCTTTATATATGAGTAAGGTTGCAGAAAAATATTACTGTTTTCTTTTATAGTCGGCTTGTTCGTAGGGGGTTCGAGCCGACGGGAGGGACGAGGGGGGAACTCTCGTGCCCCGTCGTCGCCCCGGTAGGCGAGAAACCGACGCTTGCAATACGTCTTCTGATGTTTACCGCTGGTTATGTTCTGTCGTTTTATAACAAAAAAAATTCAACGATTTTTGCAACGTTTCCGGTCCGTCATCAGTCGTATTGAGCGGCATCATCGAATTGTCAAAAAACTGTATTATTTTGTAATATTTCCAACATTTTAATTTTTTGGAAAATTTTTATTTTGGTTTATTACTTTTTTGTAATTTACTGGCGGTAACAATGTCCTGATTAATAAAATGATATTTCTTTTCGTGTAGCTGTTATAGGTTTTCTAGTTACAGTGCCGATGAAACTTTTAGGGGATGCCTGACTCTAAATATAATAGTCATATAATACTATTTATGTGTAATGTTATATATATATATATTATATATATATATTTATAATATATTACGTTCTTCTTTTATATTCGTTGGTTTTCAGGATGGCTGGATGTGTTTATCTAGGGCTTTTTCGGTATAGGCGGAGGTGGTGCTCATTGTGGTTTTCTTATCTGTCTATGTTATTGGGTTAGTTAGTGCGTGGGTGGATCGTGGTGATGTATGGCATTGATCTGTGTCCTTAGGTGATTGCTGTGGTTATGTGGGGGTGTGTTATGTGTGTCGGCGACTGCGGGTTGCGACGTGGGCCTTTATTGTCGTAGTGAGCTTTCAGTTTGATATATTATATGTATTGCTACTTATAATTATATATATATATATATATTATTATATTATATATTTAGATATATATATATTAAAGAAATATTATATATCTATATATGTATACCGTATACTTACATTGTCACTAGTATATATATATATATATATATTGGTACATCCTATACGTATATATATATGACTGTGGATAGTGATTGAGAAATGCTTGCGAATTGCATTGCTTATATATATATATATATGGAGAAGTTATTAATTGGAAATGGGTAGAAATTAATTATTCTTATTTATCATTTACGCTCAATTCCCTTAAATACAATAATTTTCTTTAGACGTAATGCAATTTCTTTCTTTTGTCAATATGCAATTTTGCCATTAATTATTATTTTATTGATTATTATTTTTTTATTTTTGATATTATATTAATTTTATTAATTTAATTTTTATTTTTTGGGATTATTAATTTGTAATTTATAATCCTTATTATTTTATTAATTAATTCTGTTTTTTTTAGTATATAAAGTTATAAACGTCCTAAGCCAAAACAAAATTCAAACTGCATCATTATTAAAACTAATTTAATGCATTTACTATATTATATATTTTATATATTTATAATATTTATATATTATATATTATATATTAATTTTTTTTGTATTCTTTATGTTCTATTTCAAACTGGTACATTTATAATATTTATCTCTTTACAAATTATGTTGTATCATGTATGTAACGTCATACATTGTATCCGGTTTTTTAAGCAATATTAAATGGTTGGTTGGGATGTATTTTAGCTTACTTTAGCTATTTTAAAAATATTTAATCTTTAATGTTGGCGTTAGTGGGAGTTCGTATGGGTGGCATTAGTGTTTTGAGCTGTGGTCATCGAAAGATGTCGGTGTTGATGTAGAAATAAGAATATGTGTTGTGTTTGATGAGAAGAAAGTCGCTTGAGTGAATAATTGATCTGGTTTTTTTTCTTTAGTAGATTCTGTATATGCAAGGGTAAGGATGAAATATGCCATCTGGTTGTGAATTGTATCTATTGGGTGAGCCCCTTATATTGAGATCTGCATATGTTCGACTTTTTTTGGTGAGTGAGTATACGTGGATTTATATTGGAGAGGTAAGGGAGTATTTTCTGTAGGATAATGTTGTTTTTATGTAAGTTAGAAATGGTGTTGTGTGTTATTTTGACCTACAATGTACAACACCCCGGTGGGCCTTGGTTCTCCGTCGTGAGTGGCTGTGAGAACTGTAAAAAAAAAAAAAAAAAAAAAAAAAAAAAATCATTTTACTTCTTTTTTTTTTTTCTTTTATCAACATTTTTGCAAAATTATATTTACCCACAAATTAAACTGAAGATTATATTTGTAAAAAATAATTGTTTGGGGCATTAGTAACAATGATTCGAATGAGTTTAATTCGTTTAATTGTATAATATTTGCCTTGCAAATGTAATCCGAATTAACATAATTGCTTTTATATATTACTGCACACCCAAGAGATTAGATAATAGTTATAGTATATATATATTATATATCTATATATTAACTATATATATATCATATAGCTATACATATTATATATATATATATATATTATAAGGTTATATATATATCATATATATATATATACTATATATATAGTACTAAATATACTTATATATATATATATATATATATTATATATATATGTGTGTGTGTGTATGTGTGTGTGTGTGTGTGTGTGTGTGTGTGTGTGTGTGGTGTGTGTGGTGTGTATGTGTAGTGTTGTTGTGTGTGTGTGTGCGTAGTTGGGACAAGTATATTTTTATGCGTCGCGTAGTTAGCTAGCCCATAAATTTAATATCGATAAATTGAATAATTTTTACGCTATTCTATAAAGACGAAATTATAACAACACATAGAGGTACGTAACCATAACTTTAAGAAATGGCGCGTCATCAAAGTACTATCAAATTATTTAGTGTCTAAGGAACACATAGGAGTTTATAAAGATATATTGAGCAAGATGCAACCTCGAAATATTCATGGTATTTGTGGGGTAGTTTAGGTAAAAAGATGATTTGGAATGTTTACTTCAGTTTTAAAAAATATATAATTATAATGACCTACTTTTGTTTCAGCTTATTTAATAGGAAAAGTGCCATAAGGGTTAAGGATTGAGGAGGTACCTCGAAAGTTGAAAATGAAATTGAGGCCATTGAACATCACACCATCTTCTGCAACTGAACTGAAAAGTTATTAAACTAACAAATATATAGCATGTGTGTGGAAGTCACAATTATATAATATACTATATCTATTATATTACTATATTAATGTATATATACTATATTATATATAATATATAATTATATATATTATAATATATTATATATATAATATATATATAATTAAATATTCTAATATAATAATATATTATTTATTATACTAATATATATATACTATACTTATTATATATAATATATATTTATAATATAATACTATATATATACTTTTATATATATACTTACTATATATTAATTAATATAATATTACATATATATAGTATAATATATATATATATAGATATATAACTGGTTTAGATATTATATTATATTTATAATACGTTGAGGTATGTAGTAATGTATATATAGTATTGATAGTACTCACTGGACTGACGGGGGTATATATTATATATATATATTATAAGTATGTGTTAATATATAAATATAATTATGCCCTATGGTATCATTATTAGTATATTGTTGAGTTTAGGGTATTGTTATATACATACCTAAGTATATATATATATATATGCTATAGATATATTATATATATATATACGTAGTATATATATTTATATATCTTATATTAATTACTATAAAATTATTATTATAATATATATATAATCTATACGTATATATATATATATATATATATATTATATTTTTATATATATATAATATATATATATTATATTATATATTAATACTATATATACGTATATAATGCGATATAATAAATGCACTTACCGCAATAAATTTTACATAAATAAAATAGAAAGAAAATACAGGAATTAAAGCTAACTACATCAAGAAGAGCCTCTTTCAGATTTTCATTAAAATAAAAATAAAAATAGTAAAGGAATTAATAAAATACTTTAACAAAAACAAAGCTCCACACAATACAAACTATAAATGATGGCTCTTTGCTGCCTCTCACTGTTGATTACGGGAAATCACATCAAAATACAACGCAAAGTTAAAAACCAGACCGTCTCCAAATAGGGTTAAAATGGAAACCGACTGAAGGCAGAGTTATCGGAAGGTAGAAAGGCTATAGGACCAGACAGCGACCCAAGAAAACCCAAAAACCCTGAAAAAAAGGAGATGATATAATTATATAATATTCAATTCAAGGAGGTTTGATATCCTGTATGAGGTTTCGCAATCTGGGTATCTTAAATAAAATATTATAAGGTAAGTTGTCCAGTTCAACTGAAGATTTATATATATTTAAAATCTTAACATTAATGACTCGGCTAATCTTCGGTCAAAAGTGGAATTCTCAGCACCCAAACACCTAGCACCACGAATATTAATACTGTGGTCAAAAGTAATATGATGCTTAAATAAGGCACTTTCATTCCTCCCCATCCTGAGACTGTAAGAATGCTGATAGAGTCGTCTCATGCAATTAACAGTTTCACCAATGAACACACTATCACAATTATTATTGGAGGGGATTGAGTAAATAAAGGGGAACTCTTGATTCCTACAATCACCAAAGAACTTTTTTAAAGAATTACTCGGCATTTTAAAAATTTATTTCAGAGAGAAACGACCTTGTTATGTGATCAGCTTCACATGACAATTTCAACATGTTGCAAGTGTTTAAATTCTTTTTCTCATTATCAAACTTGTAAAAAGACCTTGCGGTTACCAATGCTTGATCGGCAAATAATTGTTTGTAACACAGGTTTAGGAATATGTTAGTCAGGTAATTTATTTCAGAATCCACTAAAATAAACTAAAATAAACTAAACTACAAAAAACTAAACTAAACTGAACTAAAATAAACTAGAAGATGGCGAAAACATTTCAATCCTGAAATCTGATAAAGGCAAGGGCCAGTTGTTGGATTGAGAGGTGGAAAAAGTAAGAAGGTTAACATTCATTGAAAAAATGGAAATCCTTCTTCTGAATACATATACAAAATTAGCTAAGAATCCTTTGAAATCCCATCAGCAAGATTTTAATAAAAACTTGAAAACTATTCTGAAAGATTACCCTCAGTTACTTCAGTTACAGCAAATGATTTCTTATTTCCCCAATCTTTTATCAGTATAGTGATTAATAATTGGTAGCTCTCGATGGGGGATTCATTCACAAGCCTGATTGGTGGTCTCCATAAGATCCGGGCATTAGATGGTGCAATAATTATTTGTATTAGCTTCTAGGATACTTCCACAAATGGTTGCTCTTGCTGGTTAATTGTATAAGTATTATGTGGGTTGTATTTCCATCTCTTTCGACTCATAACTACAAAGCCGAATTCTGAGGATGTTCTTAATTATGTAACTGTAATTAACAACGAACGCAGGGCAGAGCGAGCCTGGAAAGTAACTAATAAGTCATGGTACCAGGTTTATATAGTGATGGTGTCAGGTTTTTTTTTACAGTATATTCCCATAGACCACTATTTGAACAGCTCTCGAAGTAGATCTTTCTTTAATCATTTGCCCAGATTGATGAGGGCAATCGCTGATGCGATGAATACGTTGGTCGCATGACAGGTGACTTCGCAATCGCATACAGGCCGAATATACTTGTTATCATGCATATCCAGCTTTTTATCATCAGTGAATCTCTGGCTCTGTTAGGCGTCTATAGGCTCCCTGTCTCTCGCTGTCTTTTGTTTTAATTTTTATTGAATTTTTAACAAAGAAACTCTGCATAATGCTCTAACCCCTGGGGCTAATAGTTTAGATAGTGTAAGATGATACGATTTGTAGATCTTATTAGAATAAATTTTGGCTGTATGGTGGATTGCAATATACTTTTATCTACATAGTAAATAAGGAGGCTTCTATCTATTCCGATTAACATTTTAGCTTTATCGGACGAGAAAGAGCAGGCATACGAGCTTCCTTCTTCTGTGGATGGTTCTTGGTGTGCGAGGGTTGAGTAAGTACATTGGGTATTTCACAAGGAATTTACATAGCAAATCGCCCAGCTCACAGCTCCAACGATTAGCACATAACGCATAATCCTGCCTTTCACCATAGAGAGTAAGCAACAACAAGATTATAAAAGTCAGCCTTGGCCATGGTGCTCTTCTACGCGTGCTTATATAGATTGCTCACCGAGCAGGATGTGAAGATAAAAATGTGTAGATTATTAAGAGGCGCCGCCTGCTAGCAATGAGATGAAGGAGAGTGTGAGCGCTCAGCAAAGGGAGATCGCGCATTGCGAACTATTTGGACCATTATTACGAATAAATTGCCGTGACTCAATGACATTCCTAAACCTATGGCTTATAAACACAACAATATGATTTGTCGACAGACAAGGCACCACGACATTAGTGGCACTAACGCACGGCAAATAGAGAATAGGATAGTCCTCTCTTAGGTAGGAATTGCGCTATGATACTGAGGATAAAAAGATGTTGATGAACCTTGGAAACGGTAGAAATTGCGATGATAGAGGGATTCAACGAGACCGCGTTTGGTCTAAACAAGTTGGGGCGGGGGAATTCAAGAGTCGCTCCGTTATTTAACTAAGCATCAGAACGGGCGTGCCAACCTCCATAATTATTGTCATGACGGTGCATGGGTTGTTGGTGAAAACTTATAAAGTTGTATGAGAGGACTCTATCCAGCGCGAATCTCTACAGTCTCGGATGGGAGCGCTGTGAACAGTGGCCTTATGTGTAAGCTAAACAATTTTATGTGAATCGTTTGACCACGGTGACTGTCATTAGAACTATCGTGTGCCTAGGATTTCTCTTTATGGGAATACCTGGGGGAGAACAGCTCCATTCCTTTTTTATGAATTCGAAGAGAGATTGCAGGCCGCTTAGTCATTTTGTTTATAAAACAATGTTAAGAATTTAATATAGGGCTGAAGAGTAAGGAATGGTCTTCAAGTTGATCCGCGACAGACGCTGATTACCAGTAGATGATCCAAGTAACAATTCGTATATTTTGAGAATTATCCATTACGCCAGATTGCTAAAGCACTCAATTAGGCAGAGAATAAATCAAAACATCTATGGAGTATGGAATATTATTGATACATTCGATAAGTCATACTCTTTTTTCAGGTGTTTGTTGGTTTGAGCTGGGCATCGCTTGATCCTGAGTCCCTATTAGCCTTATCTACCTTCGCGATACACTGTGCCTTCAGTGCGGTCTCGCTGGGCATTTTAATCCACATTCTGGAGCGGTCTGGTTTTTAGACTGGTGCAAATTGTATTTTGCATGTTTATCTCTGTCTGTTTTAATGTGTTTGGGTAATTTGAACGCTGGTCTCTGGTCTCATTTTATGGTTTTATTGAGGGTTTTGGTATGTTTTATAATCTTGCTAGTGATCGAGTATCGGTGTTCTCTTTAACGAATTTCTTATTTCAATTTTATGGGGAATCGTGAAGAGGAGCTCTCTGAGCATAAAAGGACTTAATCCTTTAATTTCACCGGGAAGGCTGGGTTTAGTAAGGGTTCATAGGATATCTATATATAGTGATATTATATATTCTATAGATAAGCTTAACTATATGCGGAGGTATATACAAGTGTTGATAATTCACGTAATATGAGATATCATGTAATATAACCAATACAGTATAATTAGACCCTAATGAAGGTATAGGTAGTAGACGAGCGGTTGGTGGTAGTTTATAGGATAATGAATTATAAGATTGGTTGATAGGAGACTACAGGACTAAAGATATCCTGTGACTATGAACGCTATGTAGGGAATTAACCATAATACAAGTCATATAGTAAAAGTATAGTTTTCTACTACATTATTATATAATTATATAAGTATGATATATAATATATATATACCTCTACAGCTTGGCGGCATACATAGTATCTATGAATCTATATAGTAATATAGATAGTATCTATCAATATATATATATTACCACGTAACATGAGGGCTATAATCGGACAGAGCGACAGAGTTTTAACGCATCCTGGGGCAGAAATTACCTCGAGAGAGAATTCATCTCACCAAGAATAGTCAATAAATAATATAATAATACGTATAAGTAATACTAATATATATATATACTATATGTGTATGATATATATATTTTTAATATCTTATATATATTTTTTCTTAATAAATAGTATATATATTAATATATATACTATTATATATATTTATTATATAAATATAAATATAATATATATAGTCTGTATATATATATAATATATATATATTATTAATTATAATATATATATATATATATATATATAGTATATCTATATATATAATATATGGTTAATATATATATAATATATACTATATGATATTATATATATATCAATAATAGTATAAGGTGAGTATATATATTCTAATTTATAGTAGTATATTATTAGTTATAGCAAGTATATATATAATATTTATATACTATGTACTATATATAATATAGATATGATACGTATTTTACGTGAATATGTATTATGTATGATATATACATTATGTTATAGTATATATAATTATACTTGAATATATATATGATTGATAGTATATATTTATATAGATAATATGACTTATTTAATATATACCGTTAGATAGATATATAAGAAATAATAGATAATATATATATATATGTATAGTTATAAGTATATATTATTATATATAAGTATATAGTATATTAGGTATATATATATATAATCTATACTATATATATAATTATGATATATAGGGTAATTATATAATAAGGGAGATACATATATATGAGCTATAATACTAATATAATAATATATAATTTGCACCGTATTTAAGATTTCGACTGACTTTATATAATAATGATATTCGCCTAAAATATAAATGACTTATGGAAACTATTAAAATAATAGTAAGTAGTAGCTAATTTTATTGCAGATTGTGTAATCTAGTATATATATAGTTAGTATATAGTATAGTAGATATATATTACTTTATTATGTGTATAACATAATATATATCATATATATCTATATAACTACTATATATACTATTATATATATATATAATATACTATATATATATATTCTAATATATATAGTATATATTATATATATATAGTATCATAACATGAAAGATATATATATACTATATACTTAGTATATATATTATAATAGTATTTATAGTATAGTATATATATATTATATACTATATATATATTATATATAACTACGTAAATATATATATATAGTATAGTATATATAGTATTCATTGAATATATTATATATATATATATCAGTAATATATTATATATAGCTATACTATATAATAATTAATATATATCATATATATATAAAGTATTAATTCTTATATATTTAAATATATATATAATAATTCAATATATAGTATAGTATAATAGTATAGTATAGTATATATATTATATATTATTATTATATAAAAGTCAACCAAGAGATTTGTCATTTTTATTATATATATACTACGTAGTATCTAGGATATAATGAGTAGGATGTATTATGCATATTCATATTAGAATAGATATAAGTATATAGCTATATTTATCATATATCATAATTGATATGTGTATACTATAAAAGCTATATATATTACTAGTTTTTAGATATGATAGTATATTATATAGTGGAATCGGAATTATTATAACATACTAGTATATATATCGTATTATACTAATAGATCAGTGATATATAGTCGCGATAAAATTAATTAATAATATAACTATTATAATGGTATTCAAAATATATACTATGGTCTGTAATTACTTTTCTATGTACAAATATTCTAAATAATAAAATTTGCTTGATATATCGTTCAGCGTGTTTTTAAGATTCCGCAAGATTCAATTTTGGTCGAAGTTCAATTGTATTTAACACAATATAATTTCTACAACTTCAAAAGATTAAGCTTCTAATTGTGTATATAGCCTGTATTATGATATATATAGTAGTATATTATAATAATTATATTATATATATATATATATATATATAATATATATATATTATATATATTATATATATATATATTATAATATTTATAATACGTTTATATATATAAACAATAAATTATGATTTTAGACTGCCGGTAGTACAGTAATAGTTAATATAGAGGGTATTATATGAAGGGAGTTACTGCTAAGTACTATTTGGATATGATAGACATTTAATATCGATATTTATATATCGATATATATTTATATAAGGTTAAATATATTATATACATATATATATATAATATATATATATTATATATTATATATATATAAATACTTCCATATTGGGAGTGATGGGAGTATGAACGCCCAATTTAATGTTATGTTATGGAAACTTGCTTTAACTGTGTATTTCTCACACGAGCATAAGCGGAACCAACCACTTATAGCCCAAAGAGCTATATAAATGTGAGTAATACAGGGAGGGTTAATATATATATATATACTATAGATTTTGAGATATATATATATATGTATATTAATAGTCATACTATCATACGTTTGACTACATGTATGAACTAGTATTATTAATGGTAATATATTATATATATATATATATATGCGCCGATTCAGATTGCTTCTTTACCGAAAAGGTCTATTTATTACAAAATTTTGTATTTTTCCACTTTAAGAAGATATTATTTTTAACCAATAAGCATAAAGATACAATTGCTAGTCGCTTGAAGCGGTTGTAATACGAAAGAAGCTATTAAAGAAATATTAAAATTTAATCTATACATCCTCTTAACTCAATATAACCTTATTTAACGTATCATAACCTCACTTAATGTACCTTATTTTTCATATTTATAATTCTTTTCACTTTGCATGGTTAAAAAAACCATCTGGCACCATGAGCGCTTGTAGATTTTTTCAGAATATTTGTACATAGAAAAACAGTAAAAAATAAAACAAATCTCTTTCTCTTTTCTCCCCACAACAGAAATTAGAGGAGATAAGATCCTCCCGAACGTTATACTATAGGTTATATAATACTATAATATTTATAATAGTATTATATATATGGATTATATATATAATATTATAATATATATTATATATATAGTATATATATATTCGCTATACTACAGTAATATATATAGGGATCGAGCTACTTTTTATATATATGTGTTTATATATATATATATTATATAATATAGTAATATATAAGTATATTAATAATATATATATTATATATATATATAAGTATTAATAGGTATATATAATAACTTACGAACGGATATGACAATGATGAGTTCTGCCTAATAGCCTGCAGCTCGACTTTGATTTAATTTCTCATTTCCTCTCTGAGAGGGAAGCCAGCAAAGAAGCGAAAACGATGTACCCTTTCTTTAGCAGCACATAAAGTAATTTAAAAGGATAGACCAAGAAGGACAACTCGCAGAATGATAAAAAAAAGACATCGTTTTAATGGTTCTAATTCGAATAATGAAATTATACTTTAAATAACGGTTTCACATAACTAAACAAAAAGAACGGATGAAGACAAATGAAGTATACTGGTATATATATATATATATATGTATAATAATATATATATATATTAGAATAATATATATAATATATATATATATATTATATCATATAGTAGGATAATATTTTTATCTGTAATATAGCAAATTCATACTAAATAAAAATAAACAATATAATAATAATAATAATAATATAATGCAAGTGTAGGCCTTCGTATAAGTCTTTCGAATAATAATAATAATAATAATAATAATAATAATAATAATAATGGCCGTAGTCATCGGGAAAGATTACAATGGCACTCCACGTTGCCCTAGCATTCTAAGTTCTCCCGCCCTCCGGTTTTCTCTCCTCAGTCTCGTTATTTGTTGGTAGAGTAATAGTAAGGTTCGTTCTTGTGGTATTTTATTATTATTTTACTCCTTTACATTTTATTTTATCCATTTATGTTACGTGTCTAAGTGTTTAATAACTTGCCTATTATATTTACAGTTACCTGTTCTATTTTAATGAACCACTTGTGGAAATAAATTTAAATTAGAACGGAGTTTAACTACAAACCAAAACCAGCTCATAGTTATCAGCACAAAAGACGGCCGACAAGAAAGTGATAGTGGGCTGTTATAGTAACCTACTAGCCTTAAAAGTGGAAAAAGCATTTTCGCGGATTGGTAAAGCGAACCAAGAAAGGAAGCCAAATCATGGGAGGAAAAGGCTAAACATGCGAAAAAAGGGATTGCTTATCTAAACGAATCTCTTAAGAAGAATCTCTTTCTCTTTCCCCAAAAATTCCCTCGATTGAATATTTCATAGTACCTTTACAAGCTCTCTACAAGAAGTCAGTTGTGTAGTAGGTAAAGCTAGCAAAGCAAAATGGAAGCCTTTCGCAATTAGCAGCTCCTTTTAAGAGTGAGGACTGAAGAATTTCAAACTGGAAGCAAATATTTTTACTTTCAAACAAATATATTACCCTCCAAAGCTTACAACCGAAATATTCTCTCCCCTATCCCAGGTTCTACCACGCAATATGAACAACCCCCCAGCCCTACTGACATCAAGATGAGTGCCTTCTCACCTGCGGAGGAAGATCAAGTTGGAGCTTCTTCGCTTTATCCAAGAGTTCAGTCTCGGTATTTCGGTCCCAAATATTGTGATAATGCTGCGCTTGTATTTACCTCTAGCTCTACGTTTCACTATGACTCAGCTTAGGTTGTCAAATTTGGCTATATTGTCCATAGAGAAGACAATGACTAACCGGTTGAGCTTTAATTTCGCAATCAAAATTTCTCTGCTCGAATGCCTGAAAGATTTATATGTGAGTTCATTTTCTTTTTTGGTTTTCGTCAAAACTGAATCGTTCCGAAGCTTTGCATTCTATGGTAAATTAATATTTATTAAATTTCTTTTTAATAAAAGTGTAATTGCTGGAGGTAAAATCTTTTTATTTTAGTTTTTTCTTGCAATGAATTAGCTGTTGATTATTTCTAATTAGTTTAATCCGTGTATGAAGACTGAAGTTAGCCTTATTTACTCACCGCAAAAGCATAGATCAGGTTTATCATACGGGACAGGAATTCGAGGTTCCTCCCGGGCACTATCGAGGCTCGCTACGCCACTGTGTATAAGACCAACTCTTAACTATGCATCCCCATCCAGCAACTCTCATTCTAGTATAAAAAAAAAAAAAAAAAAACACAGCCCTCCGAAACATAAAAGGCTGTATAAAACCCAACCCAATTGAAACACCTACATCAGGAAACCAAAATCCTTTCTATCTGAAACCACCTAGACATGTTAGACACCCAATTTTTCTAACACCCTAGATCCATCACACCAAGGTCACTAAATCCTTTGAGACTTCACAAGACACAGATTAAAATCACCACTCCTCACCGAGTCAATATTATAGTAACACCCTCAGAACCATCCCACCCACCCCAAACAGCTCCCTTGAGAACAAACATATAATCACCAGTATACCACAAACATATCTCAACCACCAGCCAGACCACTTTATCAATGCTCATCCATTTGAAATTTCAAACCCCATAAAACCTCCCACGCAAAATTCAAATAGCACTTGCCAGATTGAAGTCGAAACATCATCCTAACTTGCAATCATACAAACATAGATTTAAACTGTAAAGCACCACCTCACCAACATGCCCAAGATATCCAGAATCAGAAAAATCAGAACATGTCCGTCTAAGATGCTCGACCCATGCACAACATAGAACTCGGTTGCGGATTCCCTACGACTAGTGTGGCCTGTCTATTGAAGATGGGCCAGGAGGAAATAAGTATAAGTAAAGTTATATATATATATATATATATATATATATATATATATATATATATATATATATATATATATGTATATAAAATATGAATAAATATATATATAAAAAAAATTTATATATATATATATATATATATATATATATATATATATATATTATATATATATATATATATATATCTATATATATATATATATATATATATATATATATATATATTATTATTGATAAATTATTATATAGTTATGTTTTATTTATAGTTATTATTGCTATATACTATATATATATATATATATATATATATAAATATATATATATATATATATATATATATAATCACTAAGATATATACTTACTGGTCATCAGGTAACCTGAAAGCAAGTGGTTGAATATCAGTAACACCATTATTAAGCTGTGTCGCAAATAATTCTTGCCCAAGAAGTTTTCCTGAATTGATTGCTGAGCTATATATATATATATATATGAGTAAAGAGAAGTATATATATATATATATATATATATATAAGAAAGAGTATAGATAGCAGTTATATATATATATTATATATATATATATATATATATATATATATATATATATATATATATATATATATATATATATATATTAGTTGGTTATTATTATATATATATATATATATATATATATATATATATATATATATATATAGTTAGCATAATATATATATTATATATGATATATATGTTATATATATATATATATATATATATATATATATATATATATATATATATATATATATATATATATATATATATATATATATATATATTTGAAAGTTTTATATTTTTCCGAAAGGATAGAGGACATGAATCATTTAAAGGATCGCATCACCAACGCATTTGCACAAATATCTCCAGATGTGTTATTGCGTGTTCACAACGAGTGGGGTAAACGTATTGCAATGTGTCTTCAAAACAATGGTAACCATATAGAGCCCGTGAAATAACTAAACTGTTCATATAAATTGTTACTTATATCGTAATAAATAATTCCTATGTATGGCGACTTTTGAATCACTCTATATATATATATATATATATATATATATATATATATATATATATTATATATATATATATATATATATATATATATATATATATATATATATATATATATATATATATATATATATATATATATATATATATATATATATATATATATATATATATATATATATATATATTATAATAATAATAATAATAATAATAATAATAATAATAATAATAATAATAATAATAATAATAATAATAATAATAATAATAATAATAATAATAATAATAATAATAATAATAATAATAATAATAATAATAAAATAATAATAAGAAGAAGAAGAAGAAGAAGAAGAAGAAGAAGAAGAAGAAGAAGAAGAAGAAGAAGAAGAAGAAGAAGAAGAAGAAGAAGAAGAAGAAGAAGAAGAAGAAGAAGAAGAAGAAGAAGAAGAAGAAGAAGAAGAAGAAGAAGAAGAAGAATTGATGATCAAATTGAGAGAAAATTAAGTATTTTGTGGCCCTATTGACAATGGTTTACTGGGGTGGCAAATGATATATTCCAAGATATATCCTCAAGTGGAACAGTTTTCATTGTGTCTCAGATACATTACAAAAATTAAGCCTTTTGATATTACAGAGGACTTACTTTCATTTGTGCCTGTTTTCGACGTCAGTGGTCAAGACTTAGCGAGACTGCTACAGGAAAAGCTCATAGGTCTCGGGTTCTATTTAGCCGATCTGAGAAGCCAGGGCTATGATGAGGCCTCGTCTATTAGAAGTGAATTCAGGGGTGTCCAAGCAATTTAAAAAAAAATCCTTCTCCAAAGCAATGCGCACTCACTATACACCCATTGCTTAAATTTGTGCGTCTCTGATATATTTAAAGTTCAGACTCTATGAAATGCGATAGGTGTAATAATATCAAAGACGTGAATATTTTTTGAGCGAGTGTAAAGTTCAACCACGTTTTGAAGAAAAAGTTTAAAGAATTTAAAAAAGATTTTGAGAATACGAGAATAAAAATGCTCTATGAAACAAGATGCTGCGACAGGCATGAAGTTTTACTTATTAAGGAAATTCTTATACAAATAGTAGCAGCACTGAAGCATGTCAGTTATTAGTCAGGTTAACATTCAAAAAGAGCTTTATAAATTTTAAATAGTATTCTAACACCATCATTCATTTCAGTTCTGGTTGTAACTTCAAAATTGTTGGGATTGACCTGCAATCTTTGAAAATACTTTCAAATTAAAAGCTTCGATATATGCAGTGCAATTGAACAAGTTGACACTCCAAGAAAAACTATTCATCATTTAAGAGAAAATGCTGATTGTAAGTTTCACGAAATGTTCGAATCTTCCCGGGAACCGGCAGATCATATAAATATCAAAACAACAATACCAAGAACATTTGGTTTTCAGAAACATCGACCCAACTCATATTCT
>JABUQX010087631.1:0-17500 GCA_015478945.1 Trachelipus rathkii
CTGTATTTAACTCTTATCTGGTTTGTGTACTGTCCTTAATATATCACTCCTGGTCTCTTTAATTAATTCCTTTATAAAATTTCCTTTCTAAAACAATTGGTGAATTGAATAACAAGAAAGAAAGAACATAAATAACCAGTTAGTGTCATTCCTGATCCAAGTGTGAATAACATACCATATCAATCCTTCTAACTCCTTCCGGAAAAATTTGTATCCCCGTCTATCATCGATCGTTGTCAGAACGCAAAAACCTATTTTTGATGAATAATGCGTGATACGAGTTAAAGCCCTCCAGCCCAATTCTACTATAAACATGTACCTTGTTAATAAAGCAGGTAAAAAATCAGTATTAAACTTCAATAGAGGTGTTATCCCGGTACCTTCCCAGTAAACACAAGAGATAGATTTGTCTAGACGAATGTCCGGACATCGAAGGGCCGATAGTCAGAGCTTATTCTCGCCTGTCCCTCAACCCACTGGGCACTTTACTAAGAAGGGGTTCTCTATATTAGTTTCTCTGTAGTGCGCACTAAGGCCCTATGACCTACTTGAATCTCGTATTCCTTCTCGGGGATAACTTGTGTTGGATGAACGTGATTTTCTTGTAGACCGTTTGTATGGTGTCATGGCCATAGAGTTCTTGTCTAATAGGCGAGGATGAACTGTGCTTTTGCATACGCTTTGCGGCTGGAATGGCTCGAGCTTTTTGACTTTTCTGTTACATTTTGCCGTCTTCTTCCTTTATATTATGTTTTTTTTTTTTTTCAATTTTTATATTTTTTTTGTGTGGTTCGCCCATGTTACTACTTATTATTTTTCCATTGTGTGGATATCAATACAGTTTTATTTTCACTCTTATTCCATTTGTTTCAGTCTATTTTATTATTTAATGTATATATTTATTATCGTTGTTCCCTGATATTATTTTTCTTTATTTGTTAAATATGGTGGTGTAATTTATATTATTTGTGCGTATGATGAACTGACTCTCTATATATATGTTATTTTTTATTATTAATTCTTTAGGTCATTATATATTACTTATAATTCTTTTTTCCTTCATTCTATTTATATTTTTTTATTTTATTATTATTCTATATATAGATTTTATTTTTATCATTTCACTTACTTTTTATCCAAGACTCAAAAATTAATTATGTACTTATAATAATTTGTTAATAGTTTTATCAAGATTTGTTTTTTAAAATTATTATTCTTAATACTTTATATTTTATAATTGGATTATTATCTTCACCTTTTTATTTTATTTTTTATTTTTTTTTTGCTTAATTAATTTTAATCTGAGAGGATATATATATTTTTTTATTCGAACTATTAATTTTGGTGGGTTTTTGAGAAATTTTTGAAACTAAAATTCATCTACTGTTTTTATTTCTTTGTAGTTTAATTTTATATTATTTATTATTTATTATATGTTAGTTATACGTGTTTTAGTGTATATTTTTGCCGGTTATTAAGTTGAAATCTTGAAGTTATTAGGTTGTGTCTTTAATTATTGTTTTGATTTATTTTGTATGATAACTCTTAATTTATTGTTTTATTGTGCGTTTTATATATCTTGTTTATTGTTTTGATATTTTAATTTATTACAACTGGAATATTGCTTTCTCATTAGGCTCCTGTTAGTACTATCATAGCCTATATGTTCTTATTCGGTGTTACATAAACTCTTGAATAACAGAACTCTCCCTGAGGTGTGAATGCACTCAATCTGGCTTACACCTTAGTCTAGGTTATCTTTACAGGTTGTGATATATCTTCGAACCAAATAAAGCTACTCTACTAAATGCGAGTGTTGTAAACCATATTCTCTTATATAACTCGTAGACTTTCCTCTCTGAGATTCTATCCAAGCGAACCTAAATCAAACAGACTATTTATTCGTGAAAAGTGTGCAGATGAAAGGCCAAATCCTGTAGCTTACAATTTCGGACGTACTTCCCAAACCGATGTCCTCCAAATCCTACTAAGTTTAATGTGTCGAGTTTAAATGCTCATCGCATTAGCATTTTTATGCGCGCTTGACTAACGCTTTTCAGTGTGGAGAACACCTCTCCCTCCAAGTTTGTCAGACAGCTATTAGTGTGAGGTCGACCGCTGTATATAATGTAGTAGATTTAAGTAATGTACTTTGTTTATTACTTTGCTCTATTAACACTGCTTAACCTATATCATGTTATTATTACTTATCTAGTTCTATTATACTCACTGTTTTAACTTAGCTTTTAACCTTAACTCTGCTTATTACTGGCATTATTAAAAATTCAACATGTTTTACTACTATGTCACTTTAAACATATATAATCTATTAATATTTTATATTAACATTATTAATTTAGTTATTTTTATTAATATTGATTTTAAAATACTTTCTCTTTATATATTTTATTAAATTTAATAATGATTTATTATTATATATTTTTTCTTTAAATTGTTATTTTAATCTATGATTTTTATATTATATATGTTAGTGTCGTATATTTTGGTGGTGTGAGTGGTTGTATGTATGTATACCAGGTGGCATTGGCCCCGTGTCTAATAATTTCTAGAAACAACTAACAAATTTTTATAAATTTTCTACAGACAAATGCCAAATGTTATTTAAAGTAAATTGAGTTTAATTAATTTTATAGTAATATCCCACCTCCGCTGATCAGGCACCAGATCATCAACAGTATCATAGTTCAAAAACCTAAACTTGAACCATCAGAGAAATGCAACATTAGAAATACACCATCATAGCTAGAGAATGTGTAAGCGCATTTGAATCTGAACCGAGTATTAAAATTGCTGTACAAGAATCAACCAAATTCCAAAAATCCAGACCAAACATTCCTACTTCCAACCCACAGACTTATTTATGCACATCATTTTTATACCATTTTTGAAATGATTTAATATCAGCATTAGGAAGAGGTTTTTAAATTTTCCTTGCATTTGGTCATCCAAAACGGGTTTAATGTGCATACACACTCAGACAGATAAAAGACTATAGCTCGCTATACAACTTTACAATAAGGAGCATCCTCGAAGAGCCACAATGAAGATTTAATAACAAAGTCTAGAATGCGCAAACTTTCTACTGGTAAATAGGTTGAACACATGGCATCATAACCACGACCATGGTTCACCGCCCAAAAACCTAAGGCACTACACTGGACTATAGTTTCTTGTTTGCAGTCACAAAACTCTATCCAAAATAGTATTACACTATTGTTTTGCACAATTTATCTACACTGTATAAAATTTAACACCCCAGTGTTTAATGCTTCAAGTAGATAAGAGAGATTGTCAACATTAAGACTTTCTTGAAAGCCTACTTTGAGAAATACAATTGCGGTGGATCGATGACAGACTTATTGGACTTGCCCTCCTCTATATACATCGATCACACTACTCAGAATCACAACACTTGACACACATGATGTATCAATCTACGAGGATCTATATCACGTCACTCACTACAAGTTACACTAATAGATACTGTACACACATTCGATTCACAAATTGTAATCAATTTAGGTTTAAGATTTATCATCAATATGACTCTAGATAATAATAGCTATTTTAAGCATTTAACCTTGTAACTAATCAAACTCCACTCACACACTAATATTCGCTGATCCGTTCATCTGTTAATTCAATTACTCACTCACTCGCCATCTCACTATCTCACCATTAACTATTTACTCATCTATTTACCTATATATACTATTTATTCAATCAATTAATTTATTAATCTTATATAACTCTTACTGACACACCACATTTTACACTCACACACAGCTTTTCTCATATCACACATCACATATCACATGTTATAACACATATCAATCTTCAAATCTCACTATATCGCATCACAACTGTCATAATATAAATAAATTAAAACATTTTTAATGATTTTTAATTAAACTGTGTTCATATAATTCTTTACTTTCATATATTATAATATATTAATATTAATAGAGTCTCTAAAAATTAATTTCAAAAGTTATCTAAATAACCTTATAATTACAAATAATATTTACTCAATAAACTCTTGTAACAAAACTACAATATTATTATTAAACTGTTAAATTATATTATAGAAAAATATATATTATTGATTTATATATAACTATCAAATAATAAATACTATTTAATAAGTTTTGAAAACTACTTTTATCTAAATAAATTTAATTATAGCTTGTAACTTTTTTAATTTAAAAACTGTAACAAACTAATTATGAAAAATGATTCTTAAAAGCCAATCCATGTTCTTGTATAACATGGCCCCTCCCCAGAAGAAATAAAATTCCTGTTGAGCAAACGCAGCTGTGATATACCCCTCCTAAATGCTATATTATATATATACTATCTAGTATATATTATATTATACCATGCTATATTTAATAATACATATTTTGCTCAATCACGCAGATCTTCGAATCGTACTTATAGTATACGTTTTATGTTCTTAATATAATATAAGTATATTATATATATATATTGTAACTTACCCGATGTATAGCTTATATTATATATATTAACTATTATAAAATACCCCCACCCTTTCATTGAGTCGGCGCGCTTATTTAAGATATGATAAAATAATAAGTTAATAAAGAGAAAGAACATATGAATATCCAAAATATAAAATTAATAGATATATCTTCTCTATATATATCTATATATAACTATATATAACAACTGAATTTATATGATTTATTAAATAATTCTATTTGTATAAAGTTTTATTAATTTAATAATAATAATAACATATAAACGTATATTTTTAAATTAATAATTTATCATAATTATTATTATAATTAATTTATTTTATCTATATATATAATACTACATATAATATTTGTGTGTGTGTGGGTGGGTATGTTTTTCTCAAAGAGATGAAATAGGTGATAAGTTATACAACTAAAAATTTTTCTCAATATAAGTATAGTATAAATTTTTTAAGAATAAATTTTATAGCTGCGAGCGAAATGGAGAAAAATATGCTCTCGTGTTTAGTCATAATATATTATCGTGATGGGTAAAACATATCTAGAACATTCCATCAGCGTAGGAAAACTACACCATATCATGATGTCAACTTAACCGACACAGCGCGAATGGAAAGCATTTTGTGCCATAATCGAAAAGAATAATCCAGTGGATAAAACAATGTGCCTACAAAAATGAACCCTCATCCAACCTACTGCGGAGTCATAAACGAAATGAGATATAAATGAACGAACCTGGTTGGTTGATATTGTTGATATATACTCCTATAAGGCAAAATATCAGAGAAGCCTGATCTATATCAAGAAGCAGAGCTAGAAAAATAACACTCTCTCTATAATAGCTCAGGCGCCCGGGTTCGCGGCGAAACGCGCTGCGCCGAGTTGTTGTAGGCCTAAGCATTTCCACTAGGTAGTTTATTTCATGTCGACCAGAAAACACATTGAGTATGATTTTAGTTCTGCTGTGTGACTAATACTCGACGTCCTTGTATATGCGTTTGACTATAACAAAGCATTAAAAGTACGTTGTGACTAGTCGTCAAATAGACAGTCAAGGCAGTTCTACATCCAATAAGTCGAACAGAATGGATAGGCCACACCATTTAACGAGAGATGAGTATTTAAAACATTCATCCTGATAAAGGATGACAGCATTATGAGGTATGGTGGGCGCATGCGCTCGCGTCGTTCTTAAATATCAATAACTGTAGTGATCGCCTCTAAACCTTTTTAGCAGCGGGATTATAACACTAGTAGACCTTCTGTCAGAGAATCAGGCTCATGCAACACACGCGAGCCGATTTGCTCTATATTTTAAGACCATAGATCACACGAGGAAAATATCAAATATAAACGATAAATTAGGGTGTGAAGCCACGTATATAGTATACGATATTCAATAATCAATATGCATATATATATATTGTTCTTCTCTATAATTTTTAATAAAGATTAAAAAAATGGATATATCGGTTTTAGGAATCCCTGACGTTGGACCATCGACGACCGGAAGCGAAACCAGAGTATGTATGAGATTTTACAGACGCTCGTGATCGAGTGTGGTAAACGTTATATATAGATCACTCAGCATCGCTACCAGAAGGGAGGTACTCAGCTTTAGTATGAGTGTAGTCTCAATAATGTTTCTCGTTGATATTGGCTTGCACACGACAATCGTAATAGTGACAGTTGGTATCCTCGCACTGCTATATTCAACTTGGAGTGATTGTTCGTACATGCGTGCTCTTATCGTGAGAACGCTTATCTACAACTGTGTCGTTTGATTAAAAAAACCCTCTGTATTATAGGAAGGGCGTTGTTGTTGTGTTTTTTTATATATACTAAAATAAAATATAGAACCACACAAAACTATTTCTAAATATTCATTATTTGTTGGCAAATAACAATTCCGTTTTAGCTTTGTTAAGTCGGTGTCACAAGTTCTATCTGATTGGAATCGGTATTAACACTCGCTAGTATTTGTATATTCATATATGCTAAAGTGTCAATATAATTGATTGAGGTACAGTTTTTAAAGGAGCCCTATAAATACCTATCACAATATTTGGCACTGGAATAATAAATGCATTAAACTTGCCCTTTCCACTTAGATACCGACATAGTCCATTAAATACTCATCATTCACCAATATGTAGAACGACTCTAAAGTCGCCACATGAGAGTCATCCAACTATCCGCGCCACGCGACCTTGCTTCTATCGAGCCTCTCCAATAGAGACGCCTGGAACAGCAAAGCCAGAATTACCATCAATAGAGGAGAGCACAAGATCCAAGCCCACTTCGCACATTTCCGGCTCTAGAGTCGGCCTGTTACTCATAAGAGTGCGGTCCGAGCCGTTGTTTCGCGTCATTATCCTCAGTTGCTGCGACCACGCCAGTTACCCAGACGTTGCGCTGAGACCCCTCGTCCAACACGTCCACTTTGCCCCAAGTAAGGTCATGATACAATATATTTTATATCAATATATGACGTATTTATCCGGCCTTCATTATACGCCCGCTACGCGTGATCGCCTATACCTACCAGACTCAGATCTATAGCTATAATTATTTCTACTATATATATACTCTAGCGAAATTGTTATACCTATATATATACTTATATATTAATATATATATAGCGAATATACTATTAATATACTATATATATATAATACCTATAGTGACTATATAAACAAATAGACAATATTTAACTATATTGGAAAAATTATAGATATGAAAATGTAAAAATCATATATATAATATTAATATTATATATATATTAAATTATATATATTAAAATATATATATATAAAGTATATTATTATATATAATTAATATATATATATATAATATAATATTATATTATATATATTTATATAATATATATGATATATATATTATTAATTAATTAAATCGTATATATATATATGTTATATATTAATATACAGTAAATATTTAATTATTAAGTAGGTGAACCTCCAAGTAACTTTTATACCTAAATTTTGTGTGTGCGGGCTTGAGGTCGCTCCTACTGCCTCTTCTGTTTCTCTATGGGTCGACGTCATACGTGTCTATGTGTATCACTGTGTCGCTAATTCGATTGCTGAACTTCACAGATGCATCCTATATGCGCTCTCGTTACTTGTCTGCTGTTCATCTCACGTTCTGCTCAATGTCTTCTATCTCTCTAGCTTGTTCTACTCGCGTTAAGTGTAACTGCTTTCATTCTTCTACTACCTTTGAATCATCTACTACTTCGTGTCTCGGTATCTAAAAGCATGGCACGCCATCAAGATGAAGTCATCAAAGTATGAACCTACCTACAAAGCTGAGGTACCAAAGCTATGGTAATCTCACTAATCTGCTTCTGCTCAAGGGCATCTCTCTACCTACATCTCCTTGATCTCTAAGCTCAATTTCAAACAGTTAAATATTATTCTGACCCTTAACTCTTATAATATCATAAAAAGATATTCCTATTGAGAGTCAATATCAAGTTAATCTTGATCTTGAAATTCTTGATGACATATTCAAAAAGTTGTATGATGCATCTCAAAATCGACTGAGGCATATCAAATAGTTGTAGTAGTGATATTCTAAAATAATCATGAGAGTGGTGGTGCGTATGTGTAAGTGTGGTTAATTGTTGTGTATTGATTGATGGATGCGAATGTTGTGTGTAGTGTGGTATGATAGATGACGATGTCCGAATATATTAGTAACATCATATGCTTAAAGTTATCAAACACTTGTTTAATTCACAAATACTAAAGACTTAATCTCTATATATATCCAAACTTAAAATTAACTCTAAAAATATAACACACTTAAGAATAAGTAATTATCACTGAATACCAATTTATAAATTTTAGATTATTTTATTAAATAAAATTATACGTAAGTTATATAGTGATACATAAGAATATATGTTTGAATTGTCGTTTTGGGTTGTTCGGTGTGTGTGGATGATGTAAGTGTATAGATAGAGTGCGGGATGCTGTTAGTTGTGTATTGTTGTTTGTGTTTGTTGTTTTGATAGATAATATGAAGGAGATAGAATGTTATTTAATTATTAAGATTCACAAATCAGGGACACAGCGAAACAAATAAGTATGAATTGCAGAAAAAAAATCTCTGCGAGAGACAGCAACTGCGGCGCGAGTGTGGAATAGCGGAACGTGGAGAACCCCACGTGTCAAAAAAGTTGAAATACATGTCTTATTCGCGCCGGATGAGCGGAGAACGTCCTGCCGAGTGCACTTTTAAAGAGAGAAGAGCTTGGGAAGAAGACTGGCGGGACGCGACACTATCATGCGCAAAGCGGGTCCGGAGGCGCGTTATAGTTTTCTGTGTTTGCTAAATATTTTGTCTAAAGTAATGCTTGTTGATGTTATCTATGAATCCCTTTAATGTTTCCTTAAGGGGTTTATAGTCCAACTTAATTTTGCAAGGCCTGTCTGAGTGAACTTTTATGAAAACTTACGCATCCCAGGAAAATGTCAAATTGATTTTTATCACAAATCACTAACTAATGTATTAATTTTAAGAATTGGGAGTCATTAAGAATTCCACTCTCCTCAATTTGTTTGATAAAGTTTATAATTTTAATTTAATAAATATTATGTAATATAAGTACTTATAGTAAATAATATATCAAACACTTTAAACTAAATACAAATTTTGTAATATATATAATAATACTTGTGATATAATAACTATTACGCTTAACATAACTAAATATGACTTATGATTTTAAATAAAATATGATGATTTTGTAGGTCTATAAATTAAGTTATATATAATATATACATCAACCACCTTGAAAACTTACTAAATAGTTTTAAAAAAAGTAAAACGAAAAGGAAACCCTATGGGTTTTAAATACTTTTTTCTACAAAGCCACAGATATTTTAGTTATAATAATCCTCACCAACCCAAAGACACCATCATCATAATAAAAAAACAGATTCTCACAAAAATAAATTAAAACCGTAATTAAAAGAGAGTTACTAATCATATTAGAGAAGCTTTATCCGTACTACCCATTGGGGAGTACTGCACTTCTTCAAGGCAAACGGAACCCAAATCTGAACCCTAGCCAAAATAGAAAGTAAGCACCTATTATGTAACTTTTTTTTTAATTATTTTTTAAATTAGTTATATAAACAAATTATCCTGATTTTTTTATATCAATATGTGTCTTTTATCTGTTTTTATGCTCCGTCGTACTAATAAGAGTGAGAACATATATTTCCTAATCGCAATAGGGCTTCTTCTTTCTATTTAAAATAAATACTACGTTGAAGTAGTTTAATTGCTTTCTCCTTCATAATGTTTGTAAATATATTTTAAATAATAAAATATAATATATATATATATACTGTAGTAATAATTATATATTGATAATATAATATATATATACATATGATTATTACCGTTATATGATCTATATTAACTTGGATAATTACCTTTATGACCTATGGTATTTATAATGGTTCTTTATAATTACGCTATTAAGGGTAATATACAATAAATAAAATGAGTACTTATGGCCCTATAAATATTTTAGAGCCTAAATATTAAGGCCCTATAACGTATATGATTATATTTAGTAACTAATAATATAACCTTAAGCTAATTTTTATATCAGCTAAAAATGGTATCAGTTTGAATTAAATATATAAATTTTGACCTATCTGAGATATTAGGCCTAAAAATCTAGCCATTATATCACGGGCTACTAAAAATGAGATTATTACTAATACTATTAATAAAATAATTAAATTAGTGCATAAAATATATTATTATATTTTTATCATAACTATTTTATTTACTTTTAACAGAGAGAGAGGTCAGTCGTGCTGTATTATAATTAATAAAGGTAACATAAGGTATAATGATATTAACGGGTTATAGTTGTATATAGTTTTATCTCGTTTAGTAATGGTATATATTGTCTCAATGTACATATAGAAATATTATAATCAATTAATAAAGAAATTATATATCATAACCTAGAATTAATATATTTTAAAATAATAATCTTATATTGAAATATATATTTTTATAGTACTTTTATTATATAGAGCGTAAAATTATTAAATATAAAATTAGTAAATACTAGTAAGAAAAGTAATTTAAGGTTTTCATTTCACAATATAAAAACTTATTGCTAACTTCTTTGCTACATTAACTCTATAAGAAAATAAAGATCTCTAAGCTCACCAAAATATGCAAATTGTTATGATTTAGTGCCAGAATGGATGAAATTAAGAACTAATATATAAAGTTTGTTTACATATTTAATTTATAACTTATTACTATCTCATTGGTTGATATCTTAATCTATCGTAAAGAAAAATCTCGCATTATTCGATATTAAAGCAAGTTTGAAGATTGAATTGCAAAATTGGATGACAAGTACAACCCGTCCTGTCAGAAACTTTCAACGGGCCTGCGCTCTCGTGCGACTGTGTGGGGGATGTACGAGCCTGCGAGCTGTTAGGCTTTGGGCCGTGCGTGTTATCAACCGCCTGTAGGTGCAGATAATTTATTGTTTCCAGGACTAAGAGTGATCTCGACTCGGATAAATGCCCTTCGTTGGGAGTTACAGTTCGTCAATTTTACAAGGATCACAGATAAATCAATTTAAAAAAATGTTTTTATCATGTTCATCAAACGTTAAGCACATTACAATAGTAATAGATATATTAACACTAGATACGCAGAACAAATTTATAAACCCCAAAAAGTAGAATTGAACAAACGATGAGCTAACTTCTATTATTTTAGATAAAGAACGTTTTTCTATCGTTAATTATTATCGAGGAGTTATTAGAGGAAGACTTATGATATTATAGAGATTTTAGATTATATAACTTTCTGAATGAGTAATTTGAAAATAATGTACTATTGTTCCAACCATTATATTAAAACATAAAATGTGCATTTTATTTAAGATAATAAATACGTTTAATAAATGACAAATGGTGTTAAATGTGAAGTTGTGCGTGGTTGTGTGTGTGTAATGTTGTGTATAAAATACTGTGTATGCGAAGTGGTCTATGTAGAGACTTCTGTGCTCGTGTTAAAGATAAACTACTTGTGATGTTGTAGATGTAAAGTAAAAGAATTTCCTGTTGTTGAGGGGTAAGTTATATTATCTGCATTGTGTGAGGGTAAGTGTAAATGTAAGTGTCTATGGATACATGTAGTGAATATCATATAGTGGAGTATGATCGTAAGTATAAAGTATCATAGTGAAGCCACTTGGTTCATTTGTCTTCTTATACATTATCCACTGATGTTCGTAAGCTGTAAGTGAATGTGGTTGGTTGTTGTCGTTGTGTGGGACCGCCCCCAGAACCCGCCTAAAAAAACTACTTCTACAATATTAGAGAGTTCTCTTAAACCTACTTCACATTTTAAGTGGTACTGCATGTGTCATAAAGTGTAAAGTAGATAAGTCGTAGTGTCTATGAGATTAAAAGTAGTGTCATAGTGCAGAAGTTCAGATCGTAGTGAAGTGTGTGATTAGTTGGTCGTAAAGTAGGTTGTCAGATGAAGAGAATGTGTGTTATTTATACTTCAAACCCTAAGTGTCATAGTGAATGTGTATTACTATCAGTGATAATCAGTTGGTAGTGATATGTGTTTGTGTTGTGAATACAAGTGAGAAGTGTTTACGTTGTGTGATGGAATATCTGTGTTGGTGTCAACAATCTTAAATAATAACAATCGGCCCGAGGTAAATTACACTAAGATCAATATCAACTTTTATATAAGTAAATGAATAAAAAAAAATTGCATTTTTTAAATTGAAAAGATTAAAAATAATAAAATACCAAAATTGCTAAAGACTTAACAAATAATGATTTTTAAATAAATAATAATATAAAAATGTAAATAAAACAATATATAAAAAACATAATGTTTAATAATAAAAATAACATCTGAGTTAAAGCAGTAAAAAATCTATACGTATTGAGTTAATATAGCAGTAATATTTAACTACAGTTAACGGCATAGTAAATTACAATAATTAAGAGTTATGAAGTGTACAGTAAACAACCATGATGTTTAAAGGCAGGATAAAAATAAAATAAAGTCCTAAATTAACTTAATTCCCTCATAACCCTGTAGTGTTAGCTAACTCACCTATCTATTTTGACTTTTAACTGATTTTACGGCTTGAAAAATTTGCTAAAAGTGTTAAAATTGTATTACGTTTTTACTATCACTTTAAATATCTATGAGTTAATAAAGACAATGTAAACATATGAGCTTCAAGAAACAGACAGTTAAGAACAAATGATGTTAATTTATGAGAGCCAGTAATAATATTCATATGAAAGTTTATGAAGCCTGCTATCGTTAATAAATCAAATGCGAAAGTTTTCAATATATCGAACCACACCTCTAGAGAGACCATTACTAATCAAAATAATTCCCCGGTCCTGGTGTTAGGTAACACTCCTTGAAATACTCATTTGATTTATGCCGATATTTACTGCTTTAAGGTATGAAACGTTACCTTAAATATAGTCCCGTAGAACGTTTAGATTAGTTCCAAGTTAACATCATATAATCTGAGTTAAAAATCTAGTAAAAACATTCGGCAGTTAGTCCACAATGGTAAAAACATTGTATGTTCCTTCCCAATAGCTCCCAGTAAGTAACATTGTCAGGTAAAATCAAACAAAGCAATATACTAACCCCCTTCTTTTTTTTTGAAATTTTCCATTCTTTTTTGGTTGTTAGGTGATTAACAACCGTGTATTGATTTAGGACACACTGGAGTATTTTACTCTCTTTTGACCGCGGTCTTATAAGGTGGGTAATGCAATGTTTAAATCCGTTTTTACTATATATTATTCAAAATCCCATCCCTCGTACTCAATCAGTTTTAGTAAAAATAAAATTTGTTATTTATTTATACAACCATAATATTCTTGGTTTTTTTTTTTTTCAACTTCTTTTCAACTTAGATTTTTTCTACATACCGCAATTTATTCTAAAATAATTTTAAAAATTAAAAGTATTAAGTTAAAGGCTTATTTTTCCGATTAAAAGACAAACATGGAAATTATTATAGTATAATTAAATAAATATAAAATGTTAATAAATATATGGTTTTAAAAATATATAGGTCTGGTAATATTATCATATTAAATTAGATGTTACATCTAGTTATTTAGGTTCTATAGTTGAAATGTTAAATAATCTATATGTGTTTTTATTAATAAAAATAATTGTTTAAGTAATATGATAATAATAAAAACTGAAAGAATCATAGTATATTTTAAATATAAAAAGAAATTCCAGGGGTATAGAAAGTTAGAAAGATATTATATAATTAATATGAAATAAAATGTTGATATCATTTATAATAATTAAGTATTATAATATATATTTTAGATTTATTTATCATTTGGCGAGGACGGGATTGCAATAATACCTTGCGGCGTGCGGGGCCTTACCCATTATACTACTTTTATGGCTGGAAAAAGGATGAAATTGAAGGCTTGCTCGGCTCCATGGATGTGGTATATCAGCTTTGTATTATCAGAGGTAACAAAAGATTCAGAGTCATCAATCAGTATTATATTGAATCATTCATATAAAGTTGGTTATCTATAAAGATGACATTTAATATCATCAAAGATGAGGCATAGCAAAACTTGAGCTTTAGTGTATGTGGAGTGTTAAAAGTATGTAACTAGATTGATATACCTTCGTGCGTTAGTTAGAGTATGTAAGTATTTGGTAATAATTAGGGATATTAGTGACTAAGTGTCTTAATGGCTAATGTATAAGTGCTATTCATAAATAGTGTTGTATATAATAAATATTTATAATTACTACAGTACTCTAGATTAGATGAAGTACAAATATATCTATAATGCAGATTGTATATTATAATATATACAACCAATCGATTCCTCATACCTTATTACCTTATGGGATCGTGGCAGTTATAACCTAGGTGTAAACACCCATATTAGGGCTATTCTAGCCTCAGTACTTCTTAGAAAAGGCTTGAAAAAAGTGGCACTCAGTTGGCACTGATGTGGCACTCACTTGGCACTATGTGGCAACTCACTTGGCACTCATTGGCACTCACTTGGCACTCATTGCACTTCACTTGGCACTTCACTTTGCAAGATATTGGCACTCAATCTAATAATACTCGTAGAACACTAATAGAACATCCCTAAGTACTCAAGTTAGCTGGGTCAAAATTGACCCAATGGTATCTGACAAGTCAAGTTCCGAAAATATCATGGTCAACACGTTAAACATCAAAAAAAAGGGCTAAGTCCCTAAAGGAAGGACAAAAAGTTACCGTGGGTCAAAATTGACCCCATGGAAGACCAAAGGATTGGGCCGTGTGTTTGTACTGTGTATAAGTGTAAATGGTTAGTGCAGTATCTAGGGGAGTGTAATGTCAATAGTGAATGTATGTATAATGTGTGTGTGTGTGTGTGTGTGTGTTGTGTGTGTGTGTGTGTGTGTGTGTGTGTGGTGTCGTATGTGTAGGTGCGCCGTGTATAAGATTGACCGAAATATCATGGTCAAACAAGGTAAAGACATCAAAAACGGGCCCTAAGCCCCTAAAGGAAGGAACAAAAATTCTGGGCAAAAATGACCCATGGTATCTTGCAAGCTTTGGAGAAAAGGTTAAGACATCAAAAGGTACAGGCATCAAAAAATAGGGCAGCCCCTAAAGGTGTCAAAAATTACCTGGGCAAAAAATGGACCCATGGTATCTAAAAGATTGGAGAAATATCATGGTCAACAAGGTAAAGACATCAAAAAATAGGGCTAAGCCCATAAAGGGTCGCCAATAATTACCGGTGGACAAAAATTGACCCATGTCGAAAAAATTAGGGTGGGGCCAAAATTGACCCATGGAAGCCAAAGGGTTGGTCGAAAATTAGGGTGGGCCAAAATTGACAATGGAAGACCAAAGGGTAGCCTAAAATTACCGTGGGCAAAAAATGACCCATGGAAGACCAAAGGGTTGGTCGAAAAAATTAGGGTGGGGTACGTACAACGGTTGCTTACGCAACCGTTTGGCGCAACCCTTCTTCGAAGGGTTGCAAAAATTAGGGTTGCCGAAGAAAAATTAGGGTTGCCCAAAAAAATTAGGGTTGCCGAAGAAAAATTAGGGTTGCCAAAAAATTAGGGTCTCAAAAAATTAGGGTTCTTCAAAAAAATTCCGGGGTTGCCCAAAAAGGTGAAGCCCAAAAAGGTCGGACGTCAAAAAAGGTCAAGGCCAAAAAAGGTCAAAGGTCAAAAAAGGTCAAGTCAGGTAAAAAATTCGAGCTCAAAAAAGGTCGCGGTCAGAAAAGGTCAAAAAAGGTCGCGGTCATTTTCGTCCGAAATTTCCCCCCTACTACTATATATATATATATATATTATATATATATATATATACTACAAATAATATCATATATATATATATCACACCCATATATATATATATACATATATCATATATACTAACTTATATATATTATATATATATATATATATATTATTTATATATATTTTATATATATATATATATAATATTATATATTATAGTATTATAACTATATATATTATATTTATATATTATTTATATATATTATATATATAATATTATATATATATATATATATTATATATATATATAGAATATATTATATATATACTATATATAGTATATATATAATTATATATATAATATAAATATAGTATATATTTATAGATAGCTTAGTATATTTTATAATAAAATTTATTATCATATATTTACAGATGTAATAAATCAAAATTATATACTATATATATTTATTTATATAATATATATATAAATTATTATATAGTATATATATATAATTTATATATATATATATTTACTATATTATATATTATATATATATATATTATATATATATAATATATTATTTATAGTATATTATATATATTATATATATATATATATATATTATTAAAGATAATCTACTTTCGACGTAGTTTGTATGTAATAATATTAGCGAACCTTTTGACATGAAGCAAAACAATATCTTAAGATGGATTTATTATATTATAGTACACTTGAGCACTTATCTATCTAAGGTTAAAACAATGTTAAAAAAATCTATTTTCCATGAGTTAATAGGTATGAAAAAATAAATACAAATGGCAGGAGCCTTTCGCTTCGTATTGAAGCCTCTTCAGCTGGCATTTAAAGCAACGTATGGGTTGAGGAATAAACGTGCGAACACTGTAGCTTGTAAACCTTATTTTCACCTTTGAAAGTGGAGAATATATATTAAAGGTCAACAGTAAGCGATGATATGAGGTATCAGGCGAGTCCCGACGAGGGGGAAATCTATAAACGTTTGTAACTGTAAATCTTTTCTGCCGGAGTCTTCTTAAAATGACAGCAATGTCTTCGTTTTTCTGTTATAAAGATAAATAGCACATTTTAAATGTTTCTTGTTTCATCAGGAATGCAAATAAGAGGGATGTTTCCAAGAGACGTTAAGGATAACAAGATGGAACTTTGATTCGGGTAGTAGCTTGAACGAGAAGGGACCCATTTCTCATTAACGTGACTAGGAGGGGGGTCTTCAACTCTTAAAGCTTTTTCAAGTGCATCGCTAGGAATAATGGTTTCAGTAAGAAACTCAGTAAGAGCTTTGAAGGTAGTGCATGGAAATAAGTAATATATCGGAATGATGTATCAGCCGGCATTCCCGGAGGGGGAGCAGCATATGGAGTAAATTAATTAGAACGACTAGGAAGGGGGGCACCTTTTCGGGATTGCCCCAACCGTTTGGACACCTGTTTTGTCGAGGGCTTGCCAAGCGATGAATCGCTGAGGTTACGTATATGACTTTCAGGTATAGTAGAAGGAACAAAAGCGGAAAAACCGAGGTCTTGAGGGGTGTCCGACAGTTGGTAATTGTGCACGCCTTGATTTAACA
>JABUQX010087631.1:22500-25000 GCA_015478945.1 Trachelipus rathkii
AACTCTGTACCCCTGATAACATAGGAAATGATACCTTTATATTAAAAATCCGGTTAGAATGTACATTAGATTTGCGGTGCTAGGACCGGGCCGGTGCGGGCGGGTTGGTGGGCAGGAGGGCGGGCGGGAGAGCTTACACACGCCCTACACCCTCTTCTATTCCTAAACTAAAAAGGATACTCATATTACAAAAATACTACTCAAAATATCAAAAAAAAAAAAAACAAATAAAAATCCCTTTATCTTTCATTCTTGATACCTCGAGATTACACTATTAACCCTACCCTACCCCCCTTCTCCTCCTAAAGACTGTTGCTAGGGCCTTTGCTAGGGGCGGACTCGTGGACCAATTACTACTTATGTTGTTTTGTGTAAAATTAAGTTAGTGGGGGGGGGGATGGATTTAAAGGAAAGTTATCAGAATTAAGAGGGTGAAGTTAAGTGAACAAGGTAATAAGGATAAGTAATTAAAAACTCTTGCAAATAAATCAGTTGAATGTGAACAAGTTTAAACTTAACAAATCAGGAAGCAAATGAAGGAAACGGTTGTTAGTAGCGCAAAAGAAGCATGTGGTTGTGCTAAAGGAAGAAGTAAGAATGTTAACAGTGGGTGGTGGAATGTAGAGGTGATGCGCCGTTTAAAAGTAAAAATGAATCGTGGTTGAATGTACTAAAATCCAATGATGAAGTTTCAAAAGAAAGATGTTTGGAATTATATAAGAAAGAAAAAAGGAATACCAAAAGGTGAACACATGGGAGAAAAAAAAGGGGTAAATGAAAAATTTGACAGGAGGATGAATGGAGACATACAAGGGAATTGGAAGCTCTTCTGAAAGGAAGCGCGAAAGATTAAGAATGAGAATAAATGGAGTCTGCTTAGAATAATGAAGATATGGTGCTTTCTTAACTGATGAAACGGATGTGAGGAGAGTGTAGAGAGAACACTTCGAAAATCTGCATTACACTGACAGTAATGAAGAGGTGATAGTGAATGTGTGTGGGTTTGATGGTGCAATAAGGAATAGGTATTTTGGGGATGAGGTCATCAGTAATTAGGAGGTAATGGGTAGAGTGAGAAAGTTGAAGAATGGTAAACCTGCAGGTATAGATAAAATTACTGATGAAATGATCCAGAGAGGAGGCGAGATGGGGATTGAGCGGATTTGAAAGTTGTGTAGCAAAGCGTTTATGAACGATGCAGTTCCGAGTCATTGGAGGAGAGCAGTAATAATTATAAGGGAATAAGTTTATTGAGTGTTGTAGGGAAGATATATGCTGGTATTTTGGTCGAAAGAGTGCGTCAAATGACTGAGGGACTGATTGGTGAAGAACAAGTTGCGTTTAGAAGTGATAGTGGATGTGTGGATCAAATCTTTACATTGAAACAAATGATTGAAAAATGAAAGAGAAGAAGAATAAACTGTATTTAGGTTTTATGGATTTGCAACAGGCGTATGATAGGATTAATAGGGATGCTCAATGACAGGTGTTAGTGATATTTGGTGTTGGTGGTAAACCTTTGAATGGAATAAAATGTATGTATGACGATAGTGAAGTGTGTATAAGAATAAATGGAGTTGAAAGTGATTGGTTTAATATTAATAGCTGAGTGAGGCAGGGACGTGTTATTTCTAATTGGTTATTCAATTTGTTTATGGATGAGGCTATGAAAGAATTAGAAGTTGGGGTGGCAGGGGAAGGGGTTAGAATGATGGAGAATGGAAGAGAGTGGAGGGTGCAATATCTCTTATTTTGTGTGGCGAATTTGAAGAGAGTTTGAGAGGATTGGTAGAGGGATTTGGCAAGGTGTGTAAAAGGAGGGGTTTGAAAATAAACGTAGATAAGAGTAAAGTTATGGTTGTGAGTGAGGACAGTCCTCGGTGTTAAGTTTTGTTGGATGGTGAGCAACTGGAACAAGTGTCTGAATTTAAATATTTAGTATGTATGTTGGATGAAAAGAGAACGAATGATTCTGAGTGTAATATGAAAGTTGTGAATGTTTGGAAGGTGGCTGGTGCCTTAAATCCTTTGTGAATGTAAAGGGATTAAGTCTTGAGTGCGCTATGGTCTTACATGAAGGTACGCTGTTACCTGTGTTAATGTATAGCAGCGTTTCTCAACCCGAGGGTCGCGACCCCCAAGGGGGCCGCGAGTGGATATACGGTGGGTCGCGGTGGGTCACAAAAAATAAAATATTTATAATCAAATGTTACACAGTTGTTATTTATAAAAAGTTAATACTTAATAAAAAAAATTATAGGAGTGATGAAAAAAGCATTTTATAAGAATGATTTTGTAAATATATATATATACTGTATTTGTTTTTTATATATTTTATCAATTAAATATTTTAAGTATATATATATATATATATATATATATATATTCTATATATATATATATATATATAAATTTATTATATTATATATATATAATAATATAATATATATATTATATATATATATATTATATATATATAATATATAGTTATTATATATAA